>JAGIQG010000002.1:149649524-149715447 GCA_024679065.1 Sphyrna mokarran
ACCTCAAAGCATTACTGTCCCTTCTCGAGCCCAAGTCTCTGAAATGGCCTTGTTTCGGGCCTTGTATCTAAGAAAGGATGTGTTGGCCTTGGAAAAGGTCCAGAGGAGGTTCACAAGAATGATTCTGGAATGAAGAGCTTGTCATTTGAGGAACAGTTCAGGACTCTGGGTCTGTACTGATTGGAATTTAGAAGAATGCTTGATTGAAACTTGGAGGCTTGGATGGAGTGGATGTAGAGAAAATGTTTGCACTTGGAGGAAAAACTTGAAAAACAAGAACTAGAGAGCAGAATTGCAGATTAAGGGGCGATCCTTTAAAACAGAGATGAGGAAGACTTTTTTCAGCCAAGGAGTGGGGAATATGTGAACCTCTTTACTGCAGAAGGCTGTGGAAGCCAGGTCATTAAATGTCTTTAAGATAGAGATATATAGGCTTTCTGGGTGAAAATTCCAATCATAATGTGCAGTTTTGGGCCCCACTCTAAGAATGGAGCTATTGGTGGCGGTATAGCAAAGATTCAAAGATCGGATTATTCCCTGGGATCAGGGGATTGTCTTCTGATGAGAAATTGATTAAGTTAGGATTATATTCTCTGAAGTTTAGAATGATGAGAGGCAATCTCATTGAAACCTCTGGATTTGGTAGGGTAGATACTGAAAGATTTTTCCACCAATCGGGAAGTCTCAGACATGGTGTTACCCAACTCAATCAGCACACACTTCAATATCTTTCTTCCTCAGGTATTTACCCAGCTAAATGAATAATCCATTCTGGCCTCTTCCTGTGTCCCTTTGCCAATTCATCTAAATGTTGTAGCTAAAGTACAAGTCAAATATTGGGAATTCTGTGAACATAGGGTCAAGGTTAGTAAGTTTGCAAATAACACCCCAAGATTGGTGACATAGTGGACAGTGAAGATGGTTATCTAGAATTGCAATAGGATTTTGGTCGATTGGGCCAGTGGGCTGATAAATGGCAGATGCAGTTTAATTTAGATAAATGTGAGATGATGCATTTTGGTAGGTCGAATTGGCAGGACTTACTCAGTTAATGGTGAGGCATTGGGAAGAGAATTATTGAGCAAAGAAATCTAGGGGTACAAGTTGATATAAGTAGATTCACAGATGGATAGGGTGACAAAGAAGGTATTTGGCATGCTTGATTTTGTTGGTCAGAACACTGAGTACAGGAGTTGGGATGTTTTGTTGAAGTTGTACAAGATGTTAGTAAAGCCACACTTGGAATACTGTGTACAATTCTGGTCACCCTATTATAGAAAGGATATTATTAAACTAGAAAAAGTGCAGAAAAGATTTACTAGGATGCTACTGGGAATTGATGGTTTGAGTTATAAGGAGAGGCTGGATAGACTTTTTTCCCTGGAGCATAGGAGGCTGAGGGTGATCTTATAGAGGTCTACAAAATAATGATGGGCATATGGTAATCATTTCCCAAAGAGAGGGGAGTCTAAAACTAAAGGGCATAGGAGAAAGAGCGGACAAATACAAAAGTGTCCAGAGGAGCAATTTTTTCACACAGAGGGTAGTGAGTGTCTGGAACAAGCTGCCAGAGATAGTAATAGAGACGGGTACAATTTTGTCTTTTAAAAGGAATTAAAAGGTTACATTCTGATAAATTTCCTTGTAACTTTTCCAGTGCTATCATATCTCTCTTATAATGTGGGTTCCAGAAGTGCACACAATATTTTGGCTGTGGCCTAATCAATTTTACACAGTTCCAGCATAACCTCCCTGTTCTTAGCTTCTATGCCTTAGCTAATAAAGGCAAGTCTACCATATGCCATCTTAACCATTTTATCCAGGTGTCTTTCTACCTTAAGAGACCAGTTTACATGCACACCAACATCCTTCTGATCCTCAGTGCCTCCACGGCTCCTGTCATTCATCACATATTTCCCTTGCCTTGTTTGTCCTGTCCAACTTATTACCTTGCACTGATCCAGATCAAATTCTACTTGTCACTATTCAGTCTGTCAATATTCTCCTGTAGTCTAAGGCTATGCTCCTCACTATTTACCACCCTAACAATTTTCATATTATCTACAAACTTACTGATCAACTGTCAAGTGAGATTAGGTGGACAGGTCAGGAACTTCCATGCGTTGGAATAGACTCGATGGACTGTAGTATCCTGTGATTCTGTGAACCTTCCTACATTCAAGTTTAAATCATTTATATTAACCACAAAAAGGACCCCAACGCTGATCTCTGCAAGACCTCACTAGACAGTCTCCCAGTCAAAAAAGCACCCGTTGGCCATCACCCTGTAATTACTATCAGTTTTTTCATCATCTGCTTATTTGCTACTTATCAGGCCTGTTGGTCAGCCCTCAAGATCTTCTAAGTAATTTGAACATAGAACATTACAGCACAGTACAGGCCCTCCAATGACCATTTGAACGCCCTTAAAGTTGGCAAGTCCACTACAGGGCATTCCATGCCCTTACTACCCTCTGAGTAAAGAACCTACTGCTGACACGTGTGCTATAATTATCACCCCTCCATTTAAAGCTATGTCCCCTTGTGTTAGCCATCACCATCTGAGGAAAAAGGCTCTCACTGTCCACCTATCTAATCCTCTGATCATCTTGTATGCCTTAATTAAGTCACCTCTTAATCTTCTTCTCTCTAATGAAAACAACGTCAAATCCCTCAGCCTTTCCTCATAAGATCTTCCCACCATAACAGGCAACATCCTGGTAAATCTCTTCTGCACCCTTTCCAATGCTTCCATGATGCGACGATCAGAACTGTACACAATACTCCAAATGCAGCCACACCACACCAGAGTTTTGTACAGCTGCAACGTGATCTCATGGCTCCAAAATTCAATCCCTCTACCAAAAAAGCTAACACACCGTAGGCCTTCTTACAACCCTATCAACCTAGGTGCAAACTTTCAGGGATCTATGCACATAGAACATAGAACATTACAGCGCAGAACAGGCCCTTCGGCCTTCGATGTTGCGCTGACCATTATAAAAAGCAATGACCCTCCAAACTAAACCATTCCCTTCTCTTCCATAAACTTATCAACTAACCTCTTAAACGCCACCAAACTTGGCGCATCTACAACTGCCGCAGGCAGGGCATTCCACTCCCTAACCACCCTCTGGGTAAAGAACCTACCTCTGATATCCGTCCTATAACTATCACCCCTTAATTTAAAGCTGTGTCCCCTCGTGCTAGCTTTCTCCATCCTAGGAAAAAGGCTATCACTGTCCACCCTATCTAAACCTCTAATCATCTTATATGCTTCGATAAGGTCTCCTCCTCTCTAACGAAAACAACCTCAAATCCCTCAGCCTCTCTTCATAAGACCTGCCCTCCATACCAGGCAACATCCTGGTAAACCTCCTCTGTACCCTCTCCAATGCCTCCACATCTTTCTTATAATGTGGGGACCAGAACTGCACACAATACTCCAAGTGCGGCCGCACTAGAGTTTTGTACAGTTGCAACATGACGTTGCGGCTCCGAAATTCAATCCCCCTACCAATAAAAGCTAAGACTCCGTATGCCTTCTTAACAACCTTATCGACTTGACTGCCTACTTTCAGGGATCTATGCACAAATACACCAAGATCCCTCTGTTCATCAACACTATTAAGAATCCTACCATTAGCCCTATACTCTACACATTTATTATTCCTGCCAAAGTGCATTACCTCACACTTTTCCACATTAAACTCCATTTGCCACCTCTCGGCCCAGCTCTGCAACTTGTCCAAGTCTCTCTGCAAACTATAACACCCCTCTTCACTATCTACCACTCCACCGACTTTAGTGTCATCTGCAAATTTACTAATCCATCCTTCAATACCCTCATCCAGATCATTTATAAAAATTACAAACAGCAGGGGCCCCAAAACAGACCCCTGAGGTACACCACTTGTAACCGAACTCCACGATGAATATCTCCCATCAACCACCACCCTCTGTCTTCTATCTGCTAGCCAATTCCTAATACAATTAGCTAAATCACCCTCTATCCCATACATCTGCATTTTCTGCAGAAGCCTTCCATGGGCCACCTTATCGAACGCCTTACTAAAGTCCAAATATACCACATCAACTGCCTTACCCCCATCCACCTCTTTGGTCACTTTTTCAAAAACTCAATAAGGTTAGTAAGGCACGACCTACCCTTCACAAAACCATGCTGACTATCCCCAATCAATTCATTTCTCTCTAAATAACTATAAATCCTATCCCTAATAATTCTCTCCAATACTTTGCCCACAACAGAAGTAAGACTCACTGGCCTATAATTCCCTGGAAGGTCTCTCTTCCCCTTCTTGAACAATGGGACCACATTCGCTATCCTCCAGTCCTCCGGAACCACACCCGTAACCAACGACGACCTGAAGATCAGAGCCAGAGGCTCTGCAATCTCCTCTCTTGCCTCCCAGAGAATCCTAGGGTAAATCCCGTCCGGCCCAGGGGACTTATCCAACTTCAAACCCTCGAGAATATCTAGCACATCCTCCCTATCTACTTCAATACTTTCCAGTTTGCAACCCTGTACCTCAGTGTTCTCCACAACTACATTTACATCTCCTGCGTGAATACCGAACATGGACACCGAGATCTCTGCTCATCCACACTACCAAGAGTCTTTCCATTAGTCCAGTACTCTGTAATCCTGTTACTCCTTCCAAAGTGAGTCACCTCACACTTTACTGCATTAAACTCAATTTGCCACCTCTCAGCTCAGCTCTGGAGCTTATCTGTGTCCCTCTGCAAACTTCAACATCCATCCGCACTGTCCACAACTCCTCCGACTTTAGTGTCATCTGCAAATTTACTAACCCATCCTTCTACACATTCATCTAGATCATTTATAAAAATGAAAAACAGCAGTAGCCCCAAAATATATCCCTGCAGTACACCACTAGCAATTGAACATTTCCCATCAACCACCACCCTCTGTCTTCTTTCTGCTAGCCAATTCCTGCTTTAAAATGCTAAATCACCCTCAATCCCATGCATCTGTATTTCCTGCAGTAGATTACCGTGGGAAACTTTATCAAACGCTTTACTGAAATCCATGTACACCACATCAACTGCTTTACCCTCATCCACCTCTTTGGTCACCTTCTCAAAGAACTCAGTAAGGTTTGAGGCACAACCTCCCCTTCACAAAACCGTGTTGACTATCCCTAATCAAATTATTCCTTTCCAGATGGTTATAAATCCTACCTCTTATAATCCTTTCCAAAACTTTGCCCATAACAGAAGTAAGGCTCATCAGTCTATAATTTCCAGGATGGTCTCTACTCCCCTTCTTGAACAAAGGGACAACATTTGCTATCTTCCAGTCTCCTGGCACTATAACTGTAGCCAATGACGACATGAAAGTCAAAGCCAAAGGCTCTGCAATCCCCTCCCTAGTCTCCCAGAGAATCTTGGGATAAATGTCATCTGGCCTAGGGGACTTACCTACTTTCACACTTTCTAGAATTGCTAAAACCTCCTCCTTATGAACCTCAGTCCCGTCTAGTCCAAAAGCCTGTATCTCAGTATTCTCCTCAACTACATTGACATTTTCCTGTGTGAAAACTGACGAAAAATATTCTATTAGTGCCTCTCCTACCTCTTCAGACTCCATGCACAACTTCCCACTACTGTTCCTGACTGGCTCTAATCTTCCTCTAATCGTTCTTTTATTCCTGACATACTTATAGAAAGCTTTAGTGTTTTCCTTGATCCTACTTGCCAAAGACTTCTCATGTCCTCTTCTGGCTCTTCTTAACTCTCTCTTTAGCTGTTTCCTGGCTAACTTGTAATTCTCCAGTGCCCTAACTGAGCCTTCACATCTTTACATAAGCCTCCTTCTTCCTCTTCACCAGAGATTCAACTTCCTTAGTAAACTGTTCCCTCGCTCGACCACTTCCTCCTGCCTGACAGATCATATTTATCAAGGACTCACAGTAGTTCTCCTTAAACAAGCTCTTCCTTTCAATTCTGCCCATCTCCTGCAGTTTCCTTGTCCAACCTATGAATCCTAAATCTCGCCTAATAGCCTCATAATTACCTTTCCCCAGCTATAACTTTTGCCCTTCGATATATGCCTATCCCTTTCCATCACTAAGGTGAATGTTACCGAAGTGCCCATCTACCTCCAAGTCTAACACCTGACTGGGTCAGTACACAGTATCAAATCCAATCTAGCCTCATTTCTCGTTGACCTATTTACTTGTGTGTCAGGAAACCTTCCTGCACACATTGGACAGAAACTAACCCCTCTAAAGCACTCAAACTATAGTTTTTCCAGTCAATAGGCCTGGTAAATACTGATATGATTGGCACAACTTGTGGGCCGAAGGGCCTGTTTGTGCTGTAGTGTTCTATGTTTAATACTTGTAAAGTCATCCATAACAACTAATTTGTTACTTTCACTCCTATCCAGAATCATCTTTGCAATCCTTTCCTCTATATTTGGTGCACAAAGGTTGTGGTGAACCTAGTTAGGAAGAAAAGAAAGGTGTACAAAAGGTTCAGGGAACTAGGGGATGTTAAGGATCTAGAGGCGTATAAGACTTGTAGAAGGGAGCTTAAAAAGGAAATTAGAAGAGCCAGAAGGGGTCACGAGAAGGCTTTGGTGGGTAGGATTAAGGAGAATCCCAAGGCATTCTACAAATATGTGAAAAGTAAAAGGATGAGAAGAGAAGGGATAGGACCTATAAAAGGTGAAGGGAAAAAGTCTGTGTGGAACCAGAAGAAATGGCAGAGGTGTTTAATAAGTACTTTGCCTCAGTATTCACAGTGGAAAGTGATCTGGGAGGTTGTACTGTAGGATTGCAGCAAACTGAAAAGACTGAGTATGTGGACGTTAAGAAAGAGGATGTATTGGAACTGTTAAATTCCATTAAGGTAGTTAAGTTGCTGGGTCCAGATGGGATGTACCCCAGGTCACTGTGGAAGGTGAGGGAAATGATTGCAGAGCCCCTGGTGATGATCTTTGCGTCGTCGATGGAGACGGGAAAGGTTCTGGAAGATTGGAGGATTGCAGATGTGGTGCCTATTTTCAAGAAAGGGAACGGGGAATTACCAACCAGTGAGTCTGACCTCAGTGGTTGGTAAGCTGATGGACAGGATTCTGAAGAACAGGATTTATGAGCATTTAGAGAAGTTCAATATGATCAGAAATAGTCAACACAGCTTTGTTAAGGGCAGATCGTGCCTCACGAGCCTAGTTGTGTTTTTCGAAAATGTGATTGAACACATTGACGAAGGAAGAGCAGTGGATGTGGTTTACATGGATTTCAGCAAGGCATTGATAAGGTCCCCCATGCAAGACTTCTTGAGAAGGTGAGAGGGCATGGAATACAAGGGACTTTGGCCTTGTGGATCCAGAACTGGCTTGCCTGCAGAAGGCAGAGAGTGGTTGTGGATGGGTCTTTTTCTGCATGGAGATCAGTCACCAGTGGAGTGCCCCAGGGATTTGTTCTAGGAGCTTTGCTGTTTGTCATTTTCATAAATGCCCTGAATGAGGAAGTGGTGGGATGGGTTAGTAAGGTCGCCAACGATACGAAGGTTGGTGGTGTTGTGGATAGTCTGGAGGGATGTCAGAAGTTGCAGCGAGACATAGGATGCAAGACTGGGTGGAGAAGTGGCAGATGGACTTCAACGTGGATAAATGTGTGGTGGTCCATTTTGGCAGGACTAATAGAACACAGAACATTACAGCGCAGAACAGGCCCTTCGGCCCTCAATGTTGCGCCGACCAATTAAGAAAAAGCAATGACCCTCTAACCTAAACCATTCCCTTTTCATCCATAAACCTATCCACTGACCACTTAAACGTCCCCAAACTTGGCGCATCTACAACTACAGCAGGCAGGGCATTCCATACCCTTACCACCCTCTGGGTAAAGAACCTACCTCTGACATCCATCCTATAACTACCACCCCTTAATTTAAAGCTATGTCCCCTCGTGCTAGCTTTCTACATCCAGGAGGAAAAAGGCTATCACTGTCCACCCTATCTAATCCTCTGATCATCTTATATGCTTCAATAAGGTCTCCTCTTAGCCGCCTTCTTTCTAATGAAAACAACCTCAAATCCCTCAGCCTCTCCTCACAAGACCTTCCCTCCATACCAGGCAACATCCTGGTAAACCTCCTCTGCACCCTCTCCATGCCTCCACATCTTTCTTATAATGTGGCGACCAGAACTGTACACAATACTCCAAGTGCGGCTGCACCAGAGTTTTGTACAGTTGCAACATGACGTTGCGGCTCTGAAATTCAATCCCCCTACCAATAACATAGAACATAGAACAATACAGCACAAACAGGCCCTTCGGCCCACGAGTTGCGCCGATCACATCTACCAATCCACAGACCTATCTATAACCCCCTATCCTATTCTTTTCCATATACTCATCCAGAAGTCTCTTAAAAGACCCCAGTGAGTTTGCCTCAACAACCTCCGACGGCAGTCAGTTCCATTCACTCACCACCCTCTGAGTGAAAAACCTACCCCTGACATCTCCTTTGTATTTGCTTCCCTGCACCTTAAATCTGTGTCCTCTCGTAGTGACCATTTCAGCTCAGAGAAATAGTCTCTGAGAGTCCACCCTATCTATTCCTCTCAACATTTTATAAACCTCTATCAGGTCACCTCTCAACCTACGGCGCAATAAAAGCCAAGACTCCATATGCCTTCTTAACAACTTTATCGACTTGATTGCCAACTTTCAGGGATCTATGCACATATGCACCTAGATCCCTCTGTTCGTCAACACCATTAAGAGTCCTACCATTAGCCTTATACATTTGTTATTCCTGCCAAAGTGAATTACCTCTCACTTTTCCGCACTAAACTCCATTTGCCACCTCTCGGCCCAGCTCTGCAACTTGTCCAAGTCTCTCTGCAAACTGTAACACCCCTCTTCACTATCTACCACTCCTCCAACTTTTGGTGTCATCCGCAAATTTAGTAATCCATCCTTCTATACCCTCATCCAGATCATTTATAAAAATTACAAACAGCAGAGGCCCCAAAACAGATCCCTGAGGTACACCACTTGTAACCGAACTCCATGATGAATAATTCCCATCAACCACCACCCTCTGTGGGATGAAGGAGTATAATGTCAAGGGTCTTGGCAGTGTTGAGGAGCAGAAGGATCTTGGTGTCCGGGTCCATAGGACTCTTAAATCGGCCCCGCAAGTGGAGGATGTGGTCAAGAAGGCATATGGTGTACTGGCCTTCATTAATCGAGGGATTGAGTTTAGGAGTCAGGAGGTAATGCTGCAGCTTTATAAGACTCTTGTCAAACCCCACTTGGAGTACTGTGTGCAGTTCAGGTCGCCTCATTACAGGAAGGATGTGGAAGCTATTGAGAGGGTGCAGAAGAGATTTACAAGGATGCTGCCTGGATTGGGAGGCAAGCCTTATGAAGATAGGTTGAGGGAGGTGGGACTCTTCTCACTGGAGAGACGTAGGTTGAGAGGCAACCTGATAGAGGTTTATAAAATGTTGAGAGGGATAGATAAGTTGGACTCTCAGAGACTATTTCCCTGAGCTGAAATGGTTACTACGAGAGGACACAGATTTAAGGTGCAGGGAAGCAAATACAAAGGAGATGTCAGGGGTAGGTTTTTCACTCAGAGGGTGGTGAGTGAATGGAACCGACTGCCGTCGGAGGTTGTTGAGGCAAACTCACTGGGGTCTTTTAAGAGACTTCTGGATGAGTATATGGAAAAGAATAGGATAGGGGGTTATAGATAGGTCTGTGGATTGGTAGATGTGATCGGCGCAATTCGTGGGCCGAAGGGCTTGTTTGTGCTGTATTGTTCTATGTTCTATATAAAATATGTACTTACATGTGTACATCTTGGTATGTGCATCTTGAGATTTTCCACAATTTCCATGGCATGTTCTGTAGATGCCGGTGTTGAATTGGGATAAACACAGTAAAAAGTTGCACAACACCATGTTAAAGTCTAACAAGTTTATTTGGGAGCACAAGCCATTAGCTCTCGGAGCGTTGCCCCTTCATCAGGTAAGTGGAATTCTGTTCACAAACAGGGCATATAAACTTTATGGACTTTAACCTGGTGATGCACTATGGCAGAAATAATAAATGTGTAGAGTATAGGCCAAATGGTAGGATTCTTAGTAGTCTAGATGAACAGAGGGATCTTGGTGTGTATGTGCATAGATCCCTGAAAGTAGGCAGTCAGGTCGAGAAGGTTGTTAGGAAGGCATATGGAGTCTTGGCTTTTATTGGTAGAGGGATTGAATTTCGGAGCCGCAACGTCATGTTGCGACTGTACAAAACTCTAGTGCGGCCGCACTTGGAGTATTGTGTGCGGTTCTGGTCCCCACATTATAAGAAAGATGTGGAGGCATTGGAGAGGGTACAGAGGAGGTTTACCAGGATGTTGCCTGGTATGGAGGGCAGGTCTTATGAAGAGAGGCTGAGGGATTTGAGGTTGTTTTCGTTAGAAAGGAGGCGGCTAAGAGGGGACCTTATCGAAACATATAAGATGATTAGAGGTTTAGATAGGGTGGACAGTGATAGCCTTTTTCCTAGGATGGAAGCTAGCACGAGGGGACACAGCTTTAAATTAAGGGGTGATAGTTATAGGACGGATATCAGAGGCAGGTTCTTTACCCAAAGGGTGGTTCGGGAGTGGAATGCCCTGCCTGCAGCAGAGATGCGCCAAGTTTGGTGGCGTTTAAGAGGTTAGTTGATAAGTATATGGAAGAGAAGGGAATGGTTTAGTTTGGAGGGGCGTTGCTTTTTATATTGTCGGCGCAACATCGAAGGCCGAAGGGCCTGTTCTGTGCTGTAATGTTCTATGTTCTATGGTGTTCTGAGATTTCTACTATGTTCTCTGTAGAGACAGAGATGGCCCTAGGATTAGAGAGCTGTGGATTACTAGGGATATTGAGGACTTGGTTAGGAAGCAAAGAGAGCGTATGTTAGCTCAAAGCAGCTGGGAAGGAGAGAGCTTGAGGAACATATAACATAGACATAGACATAGAACAATCAGCACAGAACAGGCCCTTCGGCCCTCGATGTTGTGCCGACCAAATAAAAAGCAATGCCCTCTAACTAAACCATTCCTTCTCATCATATATATCAACACTCTTGAAACGCCACAACTTGGCGCATCCACACAGCTGCAGCAGGGCATTCACTCCTAATCATCTTGAGTAAGACCTCCTCTGTATCCGTCTATAACTCATACCCCTTATTTAAAGTTGTGTCCTCTCGTGCTTCTTTTTCCATCCTAGGAAAAGGCTATCACTGTCACCCTATCCAACCTCTAATTACTTTAGTTTCATATATCCCCTTAGCCCCTCCTTCTAACGAAAAAGCCTCAATCCTTAACCTTTCTTCATAGGACTGCCTCCATACAGGCAACATCCTAGTGAACCTCCTCTGTACCCTTCCATGCTCCACATCTTTCTTATAATGTGGGACAGAATGCACACAATACTCCAAGTGCGCCGCCCTAGAGTTTTGTAAGCTGCACATGATGCTGCGGCTTCCTAAATTCAATCCCCCTACAATAAAAGCTAAGACTCATAAGCCTTCTTAACAACTTTATCCTCTGATGCCTACTTTCAGGGATCTATTGACACATACACCAAGATCCTCTTTCCTCACACTATTAAGAGCCTACCATTAGCCTATACTCTACAATTATTGTTCCTGCCAAAGTGCATTACTCACATTTTCCACATTAATCCATTTGCCACTCTCTCCCAGTCTGCAACTTGTCCAGTCACTCTTAAACTAAAACACCCCTCTCACTATTCCACACCCCAACTTAGTATCATTGCAAATTTACTGATCATCCCTCATACCCTCATCCAATCATTTATAAAAATTACAAACAGCAGTGGCCCCAAAACAGACCCCTGAGGCACACCACTTGTCACCGAACTCCACGATGAAATCTCCCATCAACCCCCACCTCTGTCTTCTATCTGCCACCAATTTCTAATCCAATTAGCTAAATCACCCTCTATTCCACACATCTGCATTTTCTTTAGAATCTTCCATGTGCGCCTTATCAAAGCTTACTAAGTCCATTATACTACATAACCGCCTTACCCCATCCCCTCTCTGGTCCTTTCTCAAAACTCAATGATGTTATAAGGATGACCTACCCTTCACGAACCATGCGACTATCCCCAATCGATTCATTTCTCTCCAAATAACTATAAATCCTACCTAATAATTCTCTCCAATCCTTGCCCACACGAGTAAGACTCACTGGCCTATAATTCCCTGGAATGTCTCTCTTCCCGTCTTAAACAATGGACCACATTCGCTATCCTCCAGTCTCCGGAACCACACCCGACCAACGAGGACTGAAGATCAGAGCCAGAGGCTGCAATCTCCTCTCTTGCCTCCCAGAGAATCCTAGGGTAAATCCCGTCCGCCCAGGGGACTTATCCAACTTCAAACCCTCGATAATTTCTAACACATCCCCCTATCTACTACAATATCCCATTAGAACATAGAGAGAGTAGAAGGGAGCTCAAACGGGGAGTTAGAAGGGCAAAAAGGGGGCATGAAATGGATTCGGCGGATAGGATTAAGAAAAATCCAAAGGCTTTTTACTCCTATGTTAGGAATAAAAGGGTGGTTAGAGAGAAAAACGGACCTCTTAGGGACAGAGAGGAGCCCGAAGAAATGGGGGAGATCCTGAATGAATACTTTGTGTCGGTATTCATGAAGGAGAGGGCTTGTTGACCGGTCCTGTCTTTGAGGGAGCTGTGGACCAGTTGAGGGAAATATCCATACCGAGGGAGGAAGTGTTAGAGCTTAGAGGATACAGGATTGCAAACTGGAAAGTATTGAAGTAGATAAGGAGGATGTGCTAGATATTCTTGAGGGTTTGAAGTTAGATAAGTCCCCTGGGCTGGACGGGCTTTACCCTAGGATTTTCTGGGAAGTGAGAGAGGAGATTGCAGAGCCTCTGGCTCTGATCTTCAGGTCGTCGTTGGTTACGAGTATAGTGCCAGAAGACTGGAGGATAGCGAATGTGGTCCCATTGTTCAAGAAGGGTAAGAGAGATTTTCCGGGGAATTATAGGCCAGTGAGTCTTACTTCTGTTGTGGGCAAAGTATTGGAGAGAATTATTAGGGATAGGATTTATAGTTATTTAGAGAGAAATGAATTGATTGGGGATAGTCAGCATGGTTTTGTGAAGGGTAGGTCGTGCCTTACTAACCTTATTGAGTTTTTTGAAAAAGTGACCAAAGAGGTGGATGGGGGTAAGGCGGTTGATGTGGTATATATGGACTTTAGTAAGGCGTTTGATAAGGTGGCCCATGGAAGGCTTCTGCAGAAAATCAGATGTATGGGATAGAGGGTGATTTAGCTAATTGGATTAGGAATTGGCTAGCAGATAGAAGACAGAGGGTGGTGGTTGATGGGAGATATTCATCGTGGAGTTCGGTACAAGTGGTGTACCTCAGGGGTCTGTTTTGGGGCCCCTGCTGTTTGTAATTTTTATAAATGATCTGGATGAGGGTATTGAAGGATGGATTAGTAAATTTGCAGATGACACTAAAGTCGGTGGAGTGGTAGATAGTGAAGAGGGGTGTTATAGTTTGCAGAGAGACTTGGACAAGTTGCAGAGCTGGGCTGAGAGGTGGCAAATGGAGTTTAATGTGGAAAAGTGTGAGGTAATGCACTTTGGCAGGAATAATAAATGTGTAGAGTATAGGGCTAATGGTAGGATTCTTAATAGTGTTGATGAACAGAGGGATCTTGGTGTATTTGTGCATAGATCCCTGAAAGTAGGCAGTCAAGTCGATAAGGTTGTTAAGAAGGCATACGGAGTCTTAGCTTTTATTGGTAGGGGGATTGAATTTCGGAGCCGCAACGTCATGTTGCAACTGTACAAAACTCTAGTGCGGCCGCACTTGGAGTATTGTGTGCAGTTCTGGTCCCCACATTATAAGAAAGATGTGGAGGCATTGGAGAGGGTACAGAGGAGGTTTACCAGGATGTTGCCTGGTATGGAACATAGAACATTACAGCACAGAACAGGCCTTTCGGCCTTCGATGTTGTGCCGACCAAAATAAAAAAGCAATGCCCCTCCAAACTAAACCATTCCCTTCTCTTCCATATACTTATCAATTAACCTCTTAAACGCCACCAAACTTGGCGCATCTACAACAGCTGCAGGCAGGGCATTCCACTCCCTAATCACTCTTTGAGTAAAGGCATGTCTTATGAAGAGAGGCTGAGGGATTTGAGGTTGTTTTCGTTAGACAGAAGGCGGCTAAGAGGAGACCTTATTGAAACATTTAAGATGATTAGAGGTTTGGATAGGGTGGACGGTGATAGCCTTTTTCCTAGGATGGAGAAAGCTAGCACGAGGGGACATAGCTTTAAATTAAGGGGTGGTTGTTTTAGGACAGATGTCAGAGGTAGGTTCTTTACCCAGAGGGTGGTAAGGGTATGGAATGCCTTGCCTGCGTCAGGTGTAGATGCGCCAAGTTTGGTGGCATTTAAGAGGTTAGTAGATAAGTTTATGGATGAAAAGGGAATGGTTTAGGGTAGAGGGTCACTGCTTGTTCCTAATTGGTTGGCGCAACATTGAGGGCCGAAGGGCCTGTTCTGCGCTGTAATGTTCTATGTTCTAGGTAGCATTAAAACTGATAAATCTCCAGGGCGTGATGGCATTTATCCCAGGCTGCTTAGGGAGGTGCGAGGTGAAATTGCTGGGCCTCTGATGCAAATCTTTGTCTCTTCTTTGGACACAGGTGAGGTCCCAGAGGACTGGAGAATAGCTAATGTTGTACCGTTGTTTAAAAAGGGTAGTAGGGATAACCCTGGAAATTATAGGCTGGTGAGTTTGACGTCAGTGGTAGGGAAGCTGTTGGAGGGGATTCTTAGAGATAGGATGTGTGGGCACTTAGAGTGTTGCGATCTGATTAGTGATATGCACCATGGCTTTGTTAAGGGGAGGTCATGCCTTCTGAATCTGGTAGAATGTTTTGAGGAGGTGATGAAAATGTCGACGAAGGTCGAACCGTGGATGTGGTCTATATGGATTTCAGTAAGGCGTTTGTCAAAAGTCCCTCATGGGAGGTTAGTTGAGAATGTCGAGTCTTTTGGGATACAAGGACAGGTAGCTAGATGGATAAGTAACTGGCTTGGTAATAGGATACAGAGAGTAATAGTGGAAGGGTGTTTTTCTAGCTGGAGGTCAGTCACTAGTGGTGTGCCGCAGGGCTCGGTACTGGGACCTCTTCTATTTGTAAGATATATGAATGACTTGGAAGAGGGAGTAAGTGGAGTGATCAGCAAGTTTGAAGACGATACAACGACGGCTGGACTTGTGGATAGTGAGGAGCATTGTCAGGCGATGCAGCAGGACATAGATAGGCTGGTAGCTTGGGCAGATAGATGGCAGATGGAATTCAATCCTGATAAATGCGAGGTGATGCATTTCGGGAGAAAGAATGTAGCGGGGAGGTATATGATAAAGGGTAGACCTATTAAGAGTATAGAAATGCAGAGGGACCTGGGGGTGCAGGTACACAAGTCTCTGAAGGTGGCAGAGCAGATGGAGAAGGTTGTGAAGAAAGCATATGGTATGCTAGCCTTTATAGGAAGGGGTATAGAGTACAAGAGCTGGCCTTTAATGTTGCAGTTGTATAAAACGTTGGTTAGACCTCATTTGGAATACTGCGTCCAGTTCTGGTCACCTTACTACTGGAAGGACTTGGAGACTCTGGAGAGAGTGCAGAGGAGGTTTACCAGGATGCTGCCTGGTATGGAAGGTCTGAGATACGAGGAGAGATTAGGCAAATTGGGACTGTTTTCCTTAGAAAGACGTAGACTTAGAGGAGATCTGATAGAGGTGTACAAGATTATGAAGGGGATAGATAGAGTAAACAAGGTTAAGCTTTTTCCTAGGATGGACTCAAATAGCACGAGGGGTCACAGGCTTAGGGTGAGGGGGGTAAGGTATAATTTGGATGCTAGAGGGAGTTTTTTCACACAGAGGGTGGTGGGGGTATGGAACGTGCTGCCAAGTAAAGTGGTGGAGGCAGGCACTCTGGAGTTATTTAAGAAATACTTAGATGGGCACATGAACAGAATGGGAATGGAGGGGTATAGAAAACTGATTTAAAATAGGGATCATGAGCCTTGGGAGTCCCTGGGAAGTGTGTAAATAGATGATGATATTGATGTATTTGTTTTTAATCCTACAGGTGCTTTGGTCCACCTTGTTGTCTAACAAGGGGCATACACGCGATGGGTCGTGAGAGGGCTGCTCTTGGAATTTTTTCGAGAGTATCCTAATGCTTCATGTCGTTAGTGTACGCTTGACCTGGACCATTTGATGGGCAACACGACAGCTCAGTGACTATCGCTGTGCTGTGCAGATACATGGATTTGGGCCTGTGTCTGTGGGAGTTTGCGCATTCTCCCCGTGCTTGCGTGGGTTTTCTCTGGGTGCTCCGGTTTCCTCCCACATCCCAAAGATGTGCTCTTAGGCTGATTGGCAAAACAAATTCTCCCTAAATTGTCTCAAATTTGGTTTCAATCCATAAATCTATAAACATAGATAGGGATCACGGGTAGAAGTGGGAGCATCGAGGTGGCGGCGTGGGCTCGTTGGCGCGAAGGGTCTGTTTCCCGTGCTGTTTTGTTCTTTGGTCTAACTGTTAAGTCAGTGGTGAGACCAGACTAAGAAGATTACAAGCAGTTTTGGCCACCTTATTTAAGCAACAACATACTTATATTAGAAGCATTTCTGAAAAGATTCACTCATATGGTTCCAACGCTGAATACGCTATCTGATGAGGAAAGGTTGAGGAGGTATGGCCAATATATATTGGAGTTTATAATGATTGAAATGTTGAGAAATGTAGTTGTGATGGGGGATGGTATGGTGAAGGGTGTAGGCACTGTTCTTAGTGAGATCAAGAGTCCCGAAGGCTGCATTGCCTATCTGGTGCCAGGGTTCAGGGTATCTCATCTGCAGAGGAATATGGAGTAGGAAGGGAAAGGTTGAGTTGTCATGGTCCATGTGGATGCCAACAATATCAGTAGAATGAGTTTGTGCTGAAGGAATCTGAGCAGCTAGCAAAACCAGAAAGGTAATAATCTCTGGATTACCATGTGAGCCATGAACTCATTGGCACATGGTCAATAAGATTAAAGAGGTAAATATGTAGCTGAAAGGTTGCTGTGGGAGAAATGAATTTGAATTCATGGAACATTGGCACCAATACTGGAGAATGAGGGAGATGGTCCAATGGGACGGTCTTCACCTGAATCATGCTGGGACAAAAGCCCTGGCGAATATCACAACCAGGCTTTAAACTAATTAGCTGGGGGAGTTCAGTTACATGGAAAATTAGAAAGGAGAACAAAGGAGTACAGGTTAGTGATGAGGTGGATTGTTACCAGAAAATAAAAGGAAGAGACAGAATAAGTGCCCATCATATTGCGCCAAGGAATCACACAAGAATATGGAAATCTTAGAATAAACGTGAAGGCTTTGTACATAAATGCACAAAGTATTCAGAATAAAATGAATGAATGAACAGTGTAAAGAGGGACAAATAAAAGTTATTTGATGACATATTCTAAGCTGTGCTTGCTTGAACAATTCAGGTTTGTGATTTGAGTATCACAACACAAAAATAGAAACGGGAGTGGCCATCAGGCCCTTCAAGCTTGGACATGCCATTCAATACAATCACGGCTGACCTATGCGGGCCTCAACTCCTTCTCTGTGCCATTTCTCCATAGCCTTCTGTTCCTCAATCTATCAAACATTTATCCACCTCCAGATTAAATACGTCTAATGATCCAACCTCCAGCACCTTTTGGGGCAGAAAACTTCAGAAACACACCATTCTGTGAGAAGAAATTTTTTTTTTTATTAAGCAACACAGCACGGGAAACAGGCCCTTCGGCCCAACGAGCCCGCGCCGCCGTCATACCAAATACATTATCCTATTTTAATATTCCTATATAATAATATATATATTATTCCTAATATGGAAAATTTTCACCATAGGGACAATTTGTTACCCAATCAGCCTAAGAGCGAATTTTTGGGTTGTGGGAGGAAACCGGAGTGCCCGGAGAAAACCCACGCAACCACGGGGAGAACGCGCAAACTCCCGCAGACACCGGCCCAATTCCAAGTGTCTGCACAGCCACATCGATAGTCTCTGAGCTGTCATGGTGCCCTTCAGGTGGTCCACATAAAGCACTCATATACGACATGAGGTACCAGGCAACCCATGAATCAACATCCAAGAGCTGTACCCGCACCACCTGCCGAATGCGTGCTCAAATTATGGACCGAATTACCTGTGGAAAAAAGCCGTAGTTAAACAGTCCTAATATATCCCTCTATCTGCATACTGCTCATGTGGCTGTCCAAGAGACCCTTAAACAGCCCCAGCGTGCCTGCTCCCACCACCTTACTCGGCAGTGCATTCCACACCCCCACTACCCTTTGTGTGAAAAACTGCCCTCTAATATTCGTCCTATACATAGCCCCCCTCACCCTATGGCCATGACCTCTCGTCCTATCCATTTCTAAAGGTGGAAAAAGTTTACCTCCATTTACTCTATCTATACCCCTTATAATCTTATACACCTCTATGAGATCCCCTCTAAGCCGACGTCTTTCAAGGGAAAACAACCCCAGTCTATCTAATCGTTCCTCATAGGACAGTCCTTCCATACCAGGCAGCATCCTGGTAAACCTCCTCTGCACTCTCTCCAAGGACTCCACATCCTTCCGATAGTACGGAGACCAGAACTGGGCGCAGTATTCCAAGTGAGGCCTAACCAAAGTTGTATACAACTGCAACATCAAACTCCTACTCTTATATTCTATACCCTTTTCTATGAAAGCTAACATACTATACGCCTTCTTTGTCACCTTCTCCACCTGTGAGGACACCTTCAGAGACTTGTGAACCTGCACCCCCAAGTCTCTCTGCGTCTCTATGCTCCTTATAGTTTTACCTTTTATCCTATAATTCTCTTCTACATTTTTCCGGCCAAAATGCATCACCTCGCATTTTTCCGGATTAAATTCCATTTGCCATCTATCTGCCCAATCTACCAACCTGTCTATGTCCTGTTGTATTGCCTGACACTGCTCTTCTGTACCCGCCAATCCAAGCATCTTGGTGTCATCAGCAAATTTGCTGATCTCACCACCTACCCCTACTTCCAAGTCGTTTATGTAGACCACAAATAGAAGAGGACTTAGTACTGAGCCTTGTGGCACTCCACTAGTGACAGGCTTCCAGCTGGAAAAAGAGCCTTCCACTACTACCCTCTGTCTCCTCCTTCCGAGCCAGTTTTCGACCCATCTACATACCCGACCCTGTATCCCATGCGCCTTCACCTTCTCTATCAGTCTACCATGAGGAACCTTGTCAAACGCCTTACTGAAATCCATGTAGACGACATCAACAGCCTGTCCTTCATCAACTGTTTTTGTCACTTCTTCAAAAAATTCCACCAGATTCGTAAGACAAGACTTCCCCTTGACGAAGCCATGCTGCGTATCCCTGATCAGATCGCAGCGCTCCAGATGCTCATACATCCTGTCCCTAAGGATCCTCTCCATTAGCTTACCTATAACTGAAGTCAAGCTCACCGGCCTATAGTTCCCTGGGTGATCCCTCTGACCTTTTTTAAACAACGGTACTACGTTTGCTATCCTCCAGTCCTCTGGGACCTCACCTGTGTCCAAGGAAGAGACAAAGATTTGCGTCAGAGGCCCAGCCAAGTCTTCCCTCAACTCCCTTAGCAGCCTGGGGTAAATGCCATCAGGCCCCGGAGCTTTATATGTCTTTAAGCTGCCTAACAGCCCCAACACCTCTTTCCTCGTAATCCTTATTTCCCTCAACCGATCCTCAACTTTGTCAACATCAGGCACAGACATCTGTCCAGTCTCCTGCGTGAATACCGACGCAAAGTATTCATTCAGGATCTCCCCCATTCCCTCAGGCTCTAAGCATAGATCCCCTCCACTGTCCCTAAGAGGTCCAATCTTGCCTCTAACCATCCTTTTGCTCCTTACATAGGTGTAAAATGCCTTTGGATTTTCCTTAATCCTACCTGCCAGAGCCACCTCGTGGCCCCTTTTTGCCTTTCTAATACCCCTTTTAAGATCCCGTCTACACTCTCTATAAGCTTCCAGCGCTATCTCAGTCCCTAGTTGCCTAGATCTAATGTAAGCCTCTCTCTTTTTCTTGATCAAGTCCTCAATCTCCCTGGTAAGCCAAGGTTCTCTAATCCTACCTTTCCCATCCTTCCTCCTTGCCGGCACATATCTTTCCTGAATTTCTACACACCTCAGTTTTAAATGACTGGCCCGTTATCTTGTAGCTCTGTCCCCTTATTCAAAACTTTCCCACTAGTGAAAATATCTCACCCATGTATCCTGTTAAGCCCTCTCAGGATCATATATGTTTGAATACAGTCACCCCTCACTCTTTTAAACTTTAAAGAATACAAATCCAGTCTATTTAGTCTCTCTTGATAGGACAATCCTCTCATCCCAGAAATTAGCCCAGTGAATCTCCTTTGGACTGTTTCCTATGTTACCATATCCTTTTTTAAGTAAGCAAACCATAACTGTACACAGTATTCTAAGTGTGGCCTCACCAACACTCTGCACAATTACAACAAAACCTCCCTATTTTTAAACTCCAATCCCTTTGGAATAAAGACCAGAATGCTGTTTGCCTTCTGAATTATTTGTTGGACTTTCCTGCTAGCTTTTTGTGATTCATACCCTGAAACACCTAGATCCCTCTGTATTTTACTCACTTGCAGTCTCTCTTCATTTAGATTATAATCTATCTTTTGATTCCTCCTGCCAAGCTGCATGACCTCACATTTCCCCACATTAAACCCCATTTGCCTGGTTTTAACCAGTCTATCTCTATCTCATTGCAGAATCACATTGGCTTTCCTCTGAGCACTCCCTTTTCCTCCCACAGTCCAAAGATGTGCGGGTTAGGTGCATTGGCTACGCTAAATTGCTCTTTGATGCGTAGGTTAGAGAAATTAGCAGGGTATATATGTGGAGTTACAGGGATAGGGCATGGGTATGATTGTCAGTGCAGACTCAATGGCTCAAATGGCCTTTTTCTGCACTGTATAAATTTTATGATTGCAACACGCTCTTCCACCTATCTTTCTATCATCGACAAATTTGGAAACCTTACTTTCTGTTCTTTCCTCCAGGTCATTAATGTAAATAGTGAACAATTGCAGGCCAAGAACTGACCCCTGCAGTACTTCACTAGTCACATTTTTCCACTCTGAAAAGTGGAACTCTCAGTTTTCTGTGTCACAGCCAATTTTCAGTCCCTGTTAATACATTTCCTCCAATTCAATAGGCTTTTATTTTATGCACCAGCATCTTGTATAGCACCTTGTCAAATGCCTTTTGGAAATCTAAATACACTACATCTACATCTTTCCATCCTGAAAAGGACCCAAATCTTTGTTTGCTATGTGTCAGTCCATGCCAACACTTCTTCCAATTCCATGGCTTTTAAGAACGTAAGATATTGAAACAGAATTTAGCCATTCAACCCACTGAGCCTGCTCCGCCATTTGATCATGGTTGATATGTTTCTCGACCCTATTCTCCCACCTTTTCCCCATAACCTATAAGATCAAGCACCAGTCTCTTGTGTGGCACCTTGTCAAATGTCTTTTGGAAGTCTAAATACATGACATCTACAAATTTCCCTCTACCTACTCTTCCTGTTACATCTGCAAAAAATTTGAGCAACTTTGTCAAACATGATTTACCTTTAATAAATCCATTTGACTAGGTCTGATTATATTTGGCTTTCGTAAATGATTAGCTATTTCCTCTGATGCCAGCGTCTTGCCAATAATAGATTTAAACTAGCTGGCTTATAGTTCTTGCCTTCTGTCTTTCTCCCTTTTTAAACAACGGAGTCACATAGGCTGTTTTCCAATTTTCTAGTATCCTCTTGGAATTTAGTGAGTTGCAAAAAATTTTAATCGACGTATCCACTATCACTGCAGCCACTTCCATTAAAACCCGAGCGTACAGTTCATCAAGTCCTGACCACTTATCCAAGGGTACTCAGTATTTTGGAAGTATAGATGGAAGTGAAAGGAGAAGGTGCAGTTTTGTTAGTAAAGGAAGGGATCAGTGCTGAAATGAGAAATTATATCAGCACTAGATAGAAATAAGAAGTAGCAAAGGAAAGATGTCCCTGCGGGGAGTAATCTATGGTTCCCAAACAGTTATTCTGCAGTGGAGCACAGTATAAAGCAAGAAATATTGAGGGTTTGTAAGAAAGGTATGGCAATAATCATGGGCAATTTTAAACATGCATATGGATTAATCAAATTGGCCAGAATAACTTTGAGGGAGAGTCATTGAAAAAAGAAACATAGAACCATAGAAATGTTACAGCACAGAAAGAGACCATTTGACTCATATTGTCCATACCAGCCTGAGGATACTCTGTTGCCTTTTCTAATCCCCTCGCCTACATCCGGCCTAAAGCCCTGAGGCTTACAACACTTTGGGAGTGATTTTACCATTGTGCCACACTCAATAACAGTGGCAAAATGGGGCATAAAGTGATTAAAGTGATTGGTGCCAGTTTTCACAATTGGCGCCATTTTATGAGCACCGGATTCCCAGCATGGTCAACATCTTGCTAGAACTGGACAAGAGGCAGATTAATGCATTTAAATTTATTTTAATACTGTTTTACATCTACTGAGTGAGCCAGGCGCTCAATCACTGGGGTCCGACCCCTTTATGACCTCGCCAGGAAAGGTTCTTGCCAGCGAGGAATAAACATGATCGCATGAATGAGGAATAGTTAACTTGGCCTCATTGGTGGAACCAGAGGACCTTGAGGGAGGCCAAGAGCAAGGGGAGGTGCCTCTTGGGCAATGCCAGAGTGCCAATGCCATGCCAGTGGGACAGTACCAGGAGGTGAAGCCAGAAGAGGAGGGACCAGTGGAGTGCAGGGCCAGTAGGGACATGGCTAATGGACAGTGCCAGTGAGAGTGTGGCTAATGCGGGAATGAGGCCCACTACAATTTTGCAAGGATGAGTGGCGGGGGTGAGGTGTAATGGAGGGAGGAAAGGAGAAGGGGCCTGCGGATATTCTGCAGTAATCAATGAGGGGAGGGGTATTGGTGGAGGAAAGGGAGTCAGTGGGGTCTATATTTGGGCCACAGGCCCCACAATTGCTGGGGGGAGAGAGGGAGAGAGCTGCTTCAGTCTGCTTGCACTAGCAGGGGCTTGACAGCTCTCTCTGTCTCTCAAACCCCTGCTACTGCTAATGCATATGTGCAGCATCAGAGACCTGCACATGTGCAATATCTCCCTCTGCAGGCTTTTGAATGCATTAAGCCCCACCTATTGGCTTCTGCAGCAAGCAACAGACTTGCTCTAATTTTGCAGGCAGACTACATATTGGAGGTGGCGGGGGGGGAGGGCAGAGATGCTGAAATCAGGCCCAAAAAAAACAGATCTGAAACTTTCCCAGTTCCAAGTCCTCCCAGCACTTGGAAAGAAAATGGTAAAATCACCCCTTAAGGTGCAGATCCAGGTACTTGTGCAAAGAAATTTAGGGTCTCTTCATCCACCACCAACCTGGGCAGCGAATTCCAGACACCCAGCACCCTCTGAGTAAAAACACTCTTCCTCATGCCTCCTCTACACCAACTTGTAGAGTTGGTGTAACGCCAGTTATCTTGAGTCTATGTCTCCTGGTTCTAGAATTCTCCACCAAGGGAAACAAATTTATCCTGCCCTCACTATCTGTATCCCTCATAATTTTGTACACCTCCATCAAATCACCCCTCAGCCTTCTTTGTTCCAAAGGAAATAATCCCAACCTATCCAGTCTCTCCTCATAGCAACACTTTTCTAGCACTGGTCACATTTTTATATACTTCCTCTGCACTCTCTCCAGAGCAATTACAACCTTACTGTAATATGGTGACCCAAACTGCGTACAATATTCCAGTGTGACCATACCAGTGTTCGATACAATTCCAATATTATATCCTTACTTTTATATCCCTTACCTCAGCAAATGAAGGACAGCATTCCATCTGACTTTTTTATAATCTTGTCGACTTGAACCGCTGCCTTTAGGGATCTGTGTACCTGCACACCAAGATCTCTCGCTTCATCTATTCTTCTTAGTATATTCCTATTTATTGTATGTTCCCTGTTTGACTTCCCTAAATGCATTATCTCACACTTCTCTATGTTCAAATCCATCTGCCTTTTTACTGCCCACTGCACCAACCCATTGATGTTATTTTGTAGATTATAGCTATCCTCTACACTATCCATTACTCAGCCAACTTTTATGTTATCTACATTTCCAATTGTGCCCCCCATGTTCATGTCCAAATTGTTATTATATAAGACAAACAGCAAGGATCCCAACTCGAAACACCATGGAACACCACTGGAAACAACTTTCCATTCACAAGGGCATCCATTAATCATTATCCTTTATTTCCTGTTACTAAACCAGTTGATCCATCTTGCCACATTACGTTGTATTCCATGGGCTTTTTTTTGAAAATTTGTTATTTGGAACACCTTGCTAAAATCCACTGCACTTCCTTCATCAACTCTTTTTGTTACTTCCTCAAATAATCAAGTTTGTGAGGCAAGACCTTCCTTTAACAAATCCATACTGATCATCCCTGACTAATCCACACCTTTTTAAGTGACAGATAATCTTATCTCAGGATTGATTCTACTAATTTGCCCACCACTGATATAAGACTAACTGGCCTACAGATGCACCATAGTAAGCATTCCTTCTGGTTGGTATGGGCTCCTACTCTGCCTGAGACCGCAAGTAACTACAAAAGGTTGTGAATGTAGCCCAATTCATCACACAAACCAGTCTCCTATCCATTGACTCTGTTAACACTTCCCATTGCCTCGGCAAAGCAGACAGCATAATCAAGGATCCCATGCATCCCGGACATTCTGTCTTCCACCTTCTTCCTCTAGGAAAAAGATACAAAACTCTGAGGTCATGTCCCAACCAACTCAAGAACAGCTTCTTCCCTGCTGCTGCCAGACTTTTGAATGAACTTACCTAGCATTAAGTTGATCTTACTCTACACCATAGCTTTGACTATAATACTACATTTTGCACTCTCTCGTTTCCTTCTCTAAGAATGGTATGCTTTGTCTGTATAGCATGCAAAAACAATATTTTTTCACTGTTTGCTAATGTGACAATAATAAATCAAATCAAAAAATCATTTGGCATTTCCTTTGATCCCTTTTTCAAATAATGGAACTTCCTTTGCATTTCTCTAGTCCTCCAGTATCTCCCCTGTACATAGTGAGGATTAGAAAATCATCCTCAGACCATCTGCTACTGCCTCCGTCACCTCCTTCAGCAGCCTTAGAAATAATTCATCTGACCCTGGCAACTTACCAACTTTTGAGGATTCCAATCCTTTGAGTATCTCCTCCCTCTTTTTATAGTCTTTGTATTATGTATTTATATTAGATAGTATATTATACCTTTATATTATAAATCCAATATATCATTATGCCTCCTGAAATACTAAATCTGCAATTTCCCTTTCCTTTGTAAATGTAGACATGGCTTTAAACTAATTAGTGGGCAGGAGGGTGCAGGGGTAGGGGGAATTACAAAATCTAAAGTAAAGAAGAGGGTACGAGTGCAGGTTAATGTTGAGGACGTTCCACTAATTAAAGGAATACGGGGCACGGAAGAGGTTAGTTGCGTTTCTACAAATAGGGTCCATATAAAGGCTGGTATAAAGACACTTCACCTGAATGCACAAAGCATTTGAAACAAAGTGAATGAGCTGATGGCACAAATAGGTATGATCTAGTGGTCATTACAGAAACGTAGTTGCAGGGTCACCGAGACTGGGAGCTGAATATCCAGGGGTATCAGATATTTAGGAAAGATAGACAGGAGGGAAAAGGAGGTGGGGTAGCTCTGTTAATACAGGATAATATCAGGGCAGTAGTAAGAGAAGACATAGGGTCCAAAGATCAAAGCGTGGAATCGTTATGAGTGGAGATAAGGAATAGTAAAGGGAGAAAGACAGTGGTGGGTGTGGTCTATAGGCCCCCAAATAATAATTTTGAGGTGGGTAGGCTATAAACAAGCCAATAACTGATGCGTGCAAAAACAGAATGGCGATAATTATGGGGGATTTTAATCTACATATTGATTGGTTGACTCAAATCAGACACAGTGGGCTTGAGGAAGAGTTCTCGGAATGCTGTCGGGATAGTTTACTTGAACAACGTGTAACAGAACCTAAGAGGGAGCGAGTTATCTTAGATCTGGTACTGTGTAACGAGGCAGGTAGAATTAGGGACCTTCTTGTGAGGAATCCTCTTGGGATGAGTGATCACATTATGGTTGAATTTCTGATGCAGATGGAGGGTGAGAAAGTAGGATCCCAAATCTGTGTCCTTTGCTTGAATAGAGGGGAGTATGACAAGATGAGGGCGGAATTAGCTAAAGTAGATTGGGAGTGCAGATTGGTTGGTATGACAGCTGAGGAACAGTGGAGGATATTTAAGGAGATCTTTTTCAGCACTCAGCAGAAATATATTCCGATGGTAAAGAAGGACAGTAAGAAGAGGGATAACCAGGCATGGATATCAAAGAATCAAAGAGACCAATGCATACAGAGTGGCTAAAAATAGTGGGGAATTAGAAGATTAGGAAAGATTTAAAGAAAAACAAAGATTGACTAAGAAAGCGATAAAGAAAGAAAGTTAGAGTATGAAGCTAAACTAGTCCTAAATATAAAAAATGATAGTAAAAGTTTTTACAAATATATAAAGAAGAAGAGACTGGCTAGAGTGAATGTTGGACCCTTGGAGGACAAGAGGGGGATTTAATGGTGGATAACGAGGAAATGGCTGAGACTTTAAATAAGTTTTTTGTGTTGGTCTTCACAGAGGAGGACACAAATAGCTTATCAAATATTAAAGATAGAGGAATGGTAAGAGATGAGGTCCGTAATACAATTACTGTTACTAGAGAGGTAGTGCTTGATAGGCTAACTGGACTGCAGGTAGACAAGTCTCTGGGACCAGATGGAATGCATCCCAGGATTCTGAAAGAAATGGCAGCAGTAATAGCAAATGCCTTAGTAATTATTTATCAAAATTCGCTGGACTCTTGGGAATTGCCAGTGGATTCGAAAACAGCTAGTATTATGCCGCTGTTTAAAAATGGTAGCAGACAAAAGGCAGGGAAC
The DNA here is from genome assembly GCA_024679065.1 of Sphyrna mokarran. NCBI lineage: Eukaryota > Metazoa > Chordata > Chondrichthyes > Carcharhiniformes > Carcharhinidae > Sphyrna > Sphyrna mokarran. Next base: position 149,676,843 of record JAGIQG010000002.1, read on the forward strand.
TGCAGGCCGGTTAGCTTAATGACTGTAATTGGAAAAATGCTAGAATCCATCAACAAAGAAGAAATAGCAGGACACCTAGAAAAGAACGTTTTGATCAAACAGATTCAGCGCGGATTCAAAGAACAAAGAACAAAATAGCACGGGAAACAGGCTGTTCGGCCCAACGAGCCCACACCGCCACCTCGATGTTCCCACCTCTACTCGTGATCCCTGTCTATGTTTATAGATCTGTGGATTAAAAACAAAATTTGAGACACTTTAGGGAGAATTTGTTTTGCCAGTTAGCCTAAGAGCACATCTTTGGGATGTGGGAGGAAACCGGAGCACCCAGAGAAAACGTATGCAAGCAGGGCTAGAATGCGCAAACTCCCACAGACACAGGCCCAAATCCATGTATCTGCACAGCACAGCGATAGTCACTGAGCTGTCATGTTGCCGATCAAATGGTCCAGGTCAAGCGTACACTAACGACATGAAGCACTAGGATACTCTCGAAAAAAATCCAAGAGCAGCCCTCTCACGACCCATCGTGTGTATGCCCCTTGTTAGACAACAAGGTGGACCAAAGCACCTGTAGGATAAAAACAAAGTACATCAATATCATCTATTTACACACTTCCCAGGGACTCCCAAGGCTCATGATCCCTATTTTAAATCAGTTTTCTATACCCTCCATTCCCATTCTGTTCATGTGCCCATCTAAGTATTTCTTAAATAACTCCAGAGTACCTGCCTCCACCACTTTACTTGGCAGCACATTCCATACCCCCACCACCCTCTGTGTGAAAAAACTCCCTCTGGCATCCAAATTATACCTTACCCTCTTCACCCTAAGCCCGTGACCCCTCATGCTATTCGAGTCCATCCTAGGAGAAAGCTTAACCCTGTTTACTCTATCTATACCCCTCATAATCTTGTATACCTCTATTAGATCTCCTCTCAGTCTATGTCTTTCTAAGGAAAAGAGTCCCAATTTGCTCAACCTCTCCTCGTAACTCAGACCTTCCATACCAGGCAACATCCTGGTAAACCTCCTCTGCACTCTCTCCAGAGTCTCCACGTCCTTCTGGTAGTAAGGCGACCAGAACTGGACGCAGTATTCCAAATGAGATCTAACCAACGTTTTATACAACTGCAACATTAAAGGCCAGCTCTTGTACTCTATACCCCTTCCTATAAAGGCTAGCATACTATATGCTTTCTTCACAACCTTCTCCACTTGCTCTGCCACCTTCAGAGATTTGTTCACCTGCACCCCCAGGTCCCTCTGTGTTTCTATACTCTTAATAGGTCTACCCTTTATCATATATCTCCCCCCTACATTCTTTCTCCCAAAATGCATCACCTCACATTTATCAGGATTGAATTCCATCTGCCATCTATCTGCCCAAGCTACCAGCCTATCTATGTCCTGCTGCATCGCCTGACAATGCTCCTCACTATCCACAAGTCCAGCCATCTTTGTATGGTCTGCAAACTTTCTGATCATTCCACTTATCCCTCTTCCAAGTCATTTATATATATTACAAATAGAAGAGGTCCCAGTACTGAGCCCTGCGGCACACCACTAGTGACCAAACTCCAGCTAGAAAAACACCGTGAAGGGGAAGTCATGTTTAATGAATTTACTGGATTTTTATGAAGATGTGACTAGTGTGGTAGACAGAGGGGAACCGGTGGATGTGGCGTTTTTAGATTTCCAAAAGGCGTTCGATAAGGTGCCTCACAAAAGATTACTGCAGAAGGTTAGGATACATGGAGTTGAGGGTAAAGTGTTAGTGTGGATTGAGGATTGGTTACCTAACAGGAAGCAGAGAGTTGAAATCAATGGGTGCTATTCTGGTTGGCAGCTAGTGACTAGTGGAGTGCCGCAGGGATCGATGATGGGGCTTCAACTATTTACCATAAACACAGATGATCTGGAGGAGGAGGCTGAGTGCAGTGTAACAAAATTTGCTGATGACACGAAAATGAGTGGAAAAGTGAATTGCAAGGAGGACACGGAAAGTCTGCAAAGAGATCTGGGTGGGCTGCGTGAATGGGAGAGGATCTGGCAGATAGAGTATAATGTTAGCAAATATGAGGTTATCCACTTTGGTAGAAATAATAGTAGGAAGGAATATTATTTAAAGGGTGAAAAGCTGCAGCATGCTATTGTGCAGAGGGATCTGGGGGTCCTTGTGCATGAATCGCTAAATGTCAGTCTGCAGGTGCAGCAGGTGATCAAGAAGGCGAATGGAATGTTGGCCTTTATAGCGAGGGGGATAAAATATAAAAGCAGTAAGGTCTTGCTGCAACTGTACAAGGCACTGGTGAGGCCACAACTGGAGTACTGTGTGCGGTTTTAGTCCACTTATTTGCGTAAGGATATATTGGCCTTGGAGGGAGTACAGAGAAGATTACCAGGCTGATAGAACATAGTACATACATAAAACTTAGAACACTGTAGCACAAACAGGCCTTTCGGTCCACAAGTTGCGCCGATCATATCCATACCTACCAAGCCATAGAACTATCTATAATTTTCAATCCCATTAAATCCCATGTACTCATCCAGAATTCTTTTAAAAGACCCTAGTGAGTTCACCTCGACCACCACCAACAGCAGTCGATTCCATTCACTCACCACCCTCTAAGTGAAAAACTTACTCCTGACATCTCCTCTGCACCTGCTCCCCAGCACCTTAAACCTGTGTTCTCTCGTAGTGACCATTTCAGCCCTGGGAAAAAGCCTCTGAGAATCCACCCTATTTATACCTCTCAACATTTTATAAACATCTATCAGGTACCAGAGATGAGGGGGTTAGTTTATGAGGAGAGATTAAATAGACTGGGCCTGTACTCATTGCAGTTTAGAAGGCTGAGGGGAGATCTTATAGAGACTAACAAGATAATGAAGGTCTAGATAGGTAGAGGTAGAGAGATTCTTTCTGCTTAGAAAGGAAATCAGAACTCGAGAGCACAGCCTCAAAATAAGGGGGTGGGGGTGCAGTTTAGAATGGAGTTGAGGAGGAACTTCTTCACTCAAAGGCCGGTGAATCTCTGAAATTCTCTACCCATTGAAGTGGTGGAGGCTACCTCGTTGAATATATTTAAGTCACGAGTAGATAGATTTCTGTTAGACAAGGGAATTAAGGGTTATGGGGAGAAAGCGAGAAAGTGTAACTGATCCACTTCAGATCAGCCATGATCTTATTGAATGGCAGGTCCGGCTCAAAGGGCTAGATGGCCTACTCCTGCTCTTATTTCTTATGTTCTTATGTTCTTAAATACAGAGATAAAATATTCATTTAAAATCTTTCCCACAACCTCTGCATCTACACACAAGTTTCCTTCTTCATTTCTGATAGGTTCCAATTTTTCCTTAACTAACCTTTTACCATTAATATATTGACAAAAAACCTTTAAGTTTTCTTTAATTTTACTTGATAATCTATTTTCATGTCCTCTCTTTAATTTCCTTATTTGCTTTTTTACCTGATCCCTACACTTTCTATATTCATTTAAACTATCTGCAGTGCTTAATCCTTTGTGTTTACTATACACTTTCTGCTTATGTTTGATGTTCCCCTGTATTCCTCTAAACAACTGTGGGTCTAGATTTGGCAGTACCACTCGTATTTTGGGAGGGGAAATGTCTACTTTGTACATTTAGGATTTTTCTTTTTAGTGCTTCCCACTGGTTTTCTACTGATTTATCCCCTAGCAGTGCTGTCCAGTACATCTCAGCAGATCCCTTTTTCTTCCTGCAAAACTTATCTTTCCAGTTCAAAACTTTTATTCCAGCTTTATTTATGCCCTTTTCCATGGTAATGCTAAATCTAATTGAATTGTGATCACAATCCCCGATATGGTTGCTAACTGTCACATCACCCACTTGCTGTTCTTCATTCCCCAAGACTAGGGCTGGAATGTGACCACCATTCAAGCTGGGAAGATTTTCCCATCTTGCTGCAGTGAACAGAGTTCTGGCTGGGAACCAAATTTTCAGACTTCGCTGCAGGAGGAACGTGTCATGAGTAGCTAATAAGATCACACTCTGGGCCTAGAATTATATCACTCTGCTTTCTTGTTCCTAAGCAGAAATTTTTCTACATATCTGTTCTTCTAGCTCCCTTTTATTATTTGGGGGTGTGTAGTATACTCCCAGTACTATGACTGCCCCTTTTTTATTTCCAAGCTCAACCCACAAAGCTTTATTTGTTGACCGGTTTTGTACATCATCTCTTCTCACAACTGGAATTGATTCTATTACCCCTTCTTTTTTATCTCCCATTGTATTGTGCCTGGAGACTGTATAATCAGTTTTGCCTCTCCTTTACCCAGGTTTCCATTAAAGAAATGATATCATGAGGACATAAGAACTAGGAGCAGGAGTAGGTCATCTGGCCCTTCAAGCCTGCTCAGCCATTCATAAGATTATGGCTGATCTTTTCATGAATTCAGCTCCACTTACCCGCCTATTCACCATAATCCTTAGTTCCCTTACTGTTCAAAAATATATTTATCCTTGCCTTAAAAACATTAATGAGATAGCCTCAACTGCTTCATTGGGCAGGCAATTCCACAGATTCACAACTCTGTGTGAAGAAGCTCTTCTTCAACTTAGTTCTAAATTTGCTTCCCTTTATTTTGAGGCTATGCCCCCCTAGTTCTAGTTACACCTGCCAGTGGACACAACTTCCCTGCTTCTATCTTACCTATTCCTTTCATAATCTTATATATTCTATAAGATCGCCTCTCATTTTTCTGAATTCCAATGGGTATAACTCCAGCCTATTCAGTCTCTCTTCATAAGCCAACCCTCTCAACTCTGGAATCAACCTAGTGAATCTTCTCTGCACCACCTCCAGCGCCAATATATCCTTTTTCAAGTAGAGAACAAAATTGTATACAGTACTCTAGGTGTGGCCTCACTAGCTCCTTATACAGCTGCAACATAACCTCCCTGTTGTAAAATACGTCCTTCCAATAATGAAGGACAAAATTCAATGTGTCTTCTTAATTCACTGCTGCTTCTGCAAACCAACTCCTTGAGATTCTTGCACAAAGGACACCCAGGTCCCTCTGCACAGCAGCATGCTGCAAATTTTTACCATTTAAATAATAGTCCATTTTGCTTTTATTCCTACCAAAATGGATGACCTCACATTTATCAACATTGTACTCCATGTGCCAGACCCTCAGCCACTCACTGAGACTATCTATATCCCTTTGCAGTCTCTCAGCATTCTCTGCACTTTGCTCTGCCACTGCGAATTTTGACACACTGCACTTGGTCCCTTACTTCAAATCATCTATGTAAATCGAAAACAATTGCAGTCCCAATACGATCCCCAAGGCATACCACTAGTCATGCTGCCGTGTGTCCTTAACTCTCATCTATCTTGTTTGTAATCCTCCTTGCACTGAAATATAAACAGTTTATTTCCGTCAATTTCCCTTGCTGGACAGTTTTTAAACTTTCCTTCTTCTGTAATTCCTGCAAGTCTATCACTCCATCTTCAACATCATTCACTAATATTCTACATTAGTATAGATCGGAATCTGACCTACCTGATCCTGCTCCTGGGATCCCATCCCCCTCTATTAGGGGTTGTTTCTTGTGGTAATATGTTGTGGAACAAACCAGGGAGCAGACTTTTCTGGATTTGATACTGTGTGATGAGGAGGAATTAGTTAATGATTTCACAGTTAAGGATCCTCTGGGAAGAACGATCACAGCATGCTAGAGTTTCCAATTCAGTTTGAGGGTGAGAAATAGAGTCCCACACTAGCATTCTGGAGCTAAACGAAGGAAATGACACTGGCATGAGGACAGATTTTGTTCTAGTGGACTGGACAGGAAGGCCGAAAGATAGGACAACTGATGAACAGTGGCAGGTATTTAAGGAGGTGTTCAATTCCTCCCAACTGAAATATATTCCAGACAGGAAGTCATAGAAGGAGCAAAAACCATTCACAGCTAAGCAAGGAAATTAAAGACAACATAAAGACAAAAGCTAAGGCAAAATGTAAAGCAAAAATTAGTGGCAGGCTGGATGATTGGGAAACTTTTAAAGGTCAACTAAGGGTTACTAAAAAAAGTAATAAAAAGAGTAAAATTAAATTAAGAACAAAAACTAGCATAAAATATTAAAAAAGATAGCTAAAATTTTTGTAAGTATATGAAAGAGAAGTAGCTAAAGTGAATGTTGGTCCCATGGGGATGAGACCAGGAAGTTAATAGTGGGGAACAAGGAAATGGTAGAGATGCTAAATCAATATTTTGTCTCAATTTTCACAGTGGAGGAAACTAGTAATGTCCTAATAGTAATAGGTAATGCAAAAATTCTAGAAAGGGAGAAACTTAAAATATCACTATCAGTAGCGGTAGCGGGGTAAATAAATCTTTTCCTGGTTGGCAAGAAGTAACTACTGGGGTGCCACAGTATTCTGTTCTTGGGTCCCAACAATTTACAATTTATATTAATGATTTGGATACAGGAATAGAAGATACTATAGCCATATTTGCAGATTATGTTAAAATAGGTAGGATAGGAAGTTGCAATGAGGAAATAAAGAAATGGATATAGATAGATTAGGTAAATAAGCCTAAATTTTGCAGATAGAGTTTAATGTAGGTAAGTGTGAGTTTATCCATCTTGGTCGTGAGAATAGAAAAGCAACTTATTGGATGGAATTCTTCAGCCTTTCAGGCTCCACCCCTACTGCTAGCAAGAACAGAGAATTGGCATTCAGCTAAATCTCCATTCAAAGCAGAAGGACTGGTGAACCCCAGCTGAGGCAAGGTTGGAGAATTCTGGCCATTATCTAAGTGGAGAGAAACTTCACAGTGTTCAGTGCAAAGGGACATGAATATCCTTGTGCATGAAGTGTAGAAAACTTTTTATGACAATATAACAGGTAATAAGGAAGGCAAATGGACTTTTGACATTTATTGCTAAAGGAATAGAGTGTAACGAATTTTTGTTGCAACTGTACAAGGCATTAGTGAGACCATACTTAAGTTGCCTTTGTTTTGGGCCCCTTTTTTGATGAGGGACATAGTTACATTGAAGGCAGTTCAGGAGAGAATCACTAGATTAATTCCAGAGATGAAAGGTTTGTCCTACGAAGAGAGCTTGGGCAGTTTAGATCTATACTTTCTGGAGACTAAGAGAATGAGAGGAGATCGAATTCGGGAATATAAGATGCCCAACAGGAATGACAAAGAACACAGAGAGGATGTTTCCCCTTGTCGGGCAATCTAGAACAAGAGGTCATGGTTTTAGGATCAGGGTGGCAGATTTAAAACTGAGAAGAGAAGAAATTACTTCTCTCAAAGCTGGAGTGAATCTGTGGAATTCACTGCTCCAGAGTGCAGTGGATGCTGAGACTTTGAGTAAATTTAAGGAGGAGATGGATTTTTAATTAGCAAAGGGTTAAAGGTGATGGTGAATGGGCAGATAGAGGAGTTAAGGCCAAGTTTAGATCAGCCATGATTGTATTGAATGGTGAAACAGGCTCGAGGGGCTGAATTGTCCACCCTGGAAGGATTTTATGAGCCTCAGGCGGGCAAGGTGGTCAAATTCTGATACTTGTATTCGTAAAAGATTCTGAGGGGGCTTGGCAAGATAGTTGCCAAGAGGATGTATCCTCATCAAGATTGGGAAAGTACTTAGAGTTTCAAAATAAGGGGTCACTCATTTAAGAGAGAGATGAGCAGGATGAGAGAGAGAGAGAGAGAGATGATGGGGCTTTTTTCTTTGGAGCGGAGGAGGATAAGAAGCGACTTAATAGAGGTTTATAAGATGATGAGAGGCATAGATAGAGTTGACATTCAGAGACTATTTCCTCAGGTGGATGTAGCTGTTAGCAGAGGGCATAACTATCAGATTCATTGTTGGAGATATAGGAGGGATGTCCGAGGTAGATTCTTTACTCAGAGTGGTTGGGGCACGGAATAGACTGCTACTGTGATAGTGGAGTTGGACACTTCAGGAATTTTCAAGTATTTATTGGATAGGCACATGGAGCACACCAGAATGATAGGGAGAGGATAGCTTAATCTTGAGATTGGACATAGCTTGGCATAACATTGAGGGCTGAAGGGTTTGTACTGTACTGTAATATTCTATGTTCGATGTTCTATGAATCTTCCAGATGGTTAAAAGTCTTTTCAGGCTGAATAACTGAATATATTTAAGGCTGAGTTGGATAAATGTTTGATTGATAAGGAGTTAAGAGTTATGGAGAGCAATGAGAAATGTAGAGTTAAGGCCACATCAGATTAGCCATGATATTACTATATGGTGGACACACTCGAGGTGCCGAAAGGCCTATTCCTGTTGCTCAAGCTTATATTCTTATGATTTTCCTGGCAGTAAGATATTTGCTGACGTGTTGGGCACATATCCAATCTGCTAGTTCAGTTTTTTACTGAAATGTATTGGATAGAACTGTTTTTAATAAACAGCTACAGTTTATTCATCTCAATTCAAAGTTGTCTAATTCAAATCAGCTGCCTTGAAACTATAAAAACATTTCATCTGCAGTTCTTTAAAACTGTTTAAACTGTTTAGAGATATATAAGATAATGAAGGTGCTAGACAGGGTAGAAGCAGCGAGATTATTTCCACTTAGAATGGAAACAAGAACTAGAGGGCACAGCCTCAAAATATGGGAGTCAATTTAGAACAGAATTGAGGAGGAATTTCTTCTCCCAGAGGGTAGTGAATCTTTGGAATTCTCTGCCTGTTGAAGCAATGAGGCTACCTTGTTAAATGTGTTTAAGTCGCAGATAGATTTTTGATCAATAAGGGAATAATAGGTTATGGAGAGCAGGCAAGTAAGTGGAACTGAACCACTATCAGATCAGTCATGATCTTATTGAATGGCAGGGCAGGCTCGAGGGGCTAGATGGCCTACTCCTGCTCCTAGTTCTTATATTCTTATATAATGGTAAAATTGTGTTTTTAAAATAAAAATTCCTTTTGCATCACTCATTAACTTCCAACCATTTTCTTTATCTGATCTATGTTTTTGATATTTAAAGCAGTGCAGAGATAAAAATAGACAGGTTAGGGTTAGACAGGTATGTCACCAACATTCATGGGAAATAAATCAGGAAGGTGCAGCATAGGCAACCTATGGAAGAAGAAAAGGTTAATTAGAATATAGAACACTACAGCACAAACAGGCCCTTTGGCCCACGAGTTGCGCCGATCACATCTATATCTACCAATCCACAGACCTATCTATAACCCCCTATCCCATTCGTTTCCATATACTCATCCAGAAGTCTTTTAAAAAAGACCCCAGCGAGTTTGCCTCTACCACCTCTGACGGCAGCCGATTCCATTCACTCACCACCCTCTGAGTGAAAAACTTACCCCTAACATCCCTAGAAGTTGCAACTTCTATCACAATACGGTGAAAACTCAGAATATACCAATTAATAAAAGGAAATTATATTTGTATTTATCAAACAATTTATTATCTCAAAATGTCTGAAAGCATTTCAGATGATTAGTTATTTTTGGAGTCCAGTGAAAGTTTTCGCGTGCAAGTAGGCTTAACAGCAAAAATTCAACATTCACAATGGATTCTTTACTCCTGCAGTTCTGTGGTCATAGTGTGATTGCAGCAAGGAGCCAGAGGAACAGCAGAGAAACAGGACTAGCTTCTGCAGCAGGTAACCAACTTTTTCTCAGAAATGTGAATGTTAGTGATCAGTTAGACAGCTTTTGAACCTTAAGACGTAAAATTTCCAATTCCCATAGCACCCTTGAAGTTCCGAGTGCCCACCTCTACTGTGGGGAAAATGACCAGAAACAGGGGATGGTAACAGAGTGTTAACGTTATTGAAATAGTAACCCAGAAGGCTGAACTAATGTTCCAAAGACAATTAGTTCACATTCTACTGTGACAGCTAGAGGAGTTTAAATTTAATTAATTAATTAATCTGGAATTAAAAAAGCTCGTTTTATTACTGATGATCATGAAACTTACTAGACTGTGACTAAATATTCATTTGGTTCACTAATGTCCTTCAGAGAAGGAAATCGTCCTCTATGTCTTCTTTTCTGTTCTGGCTCCAGATCCGGAGTGATGCGACTGATTCTTACCTGCCCTCTGAAGTGGCCTAACAAACAACTCAATTATAGCAAATCACTGTTAAAGGGTCAATGAGAATATAACCAGACAAACCATCTGGCATTGGTCTTGGCATCTGAAACAAGAAAGGCACATCCTGTCCAACTGATCCTGGAAAGTCCTCTTCACAAATATCCAGAGTTGTGTGCCAAAATCTGGGGAGCTGCCTAACAAACTAGTCAAGTAACAGCCTTGCATAATCACGCTCACCAAATCATAATCCACAGCCAATGTCCCAGACTCCTCCATCATCGTCCTGGGTATGCCCCTGATATGAAGTTCATAACTGATTAGTTCTAGTCAATAATGAGGATAATTAATGAGGGTAGGGCAGAGGATGTTCTTAGATTTCAGTCAAGATTTGACAATATCCCTCAAGGCAGACTGGTACAGGGTGAAGTCACATGAGATCAATGTTGAGCTGGCAAAATAGATACAGAACTAGCTCAATTATAGAAGTCATGATGTAGAGATGCCGGCGTTGGACTGGGGTAAACTCAGTAAGAGGTGTGGCAACACCAATTTTAAATCCAACTGATTTATTTGATAGTAAATCTGCTAGCTTTCGGCGTTTGTGCCTTCGTCAGGCGAATGAGGTGTTCTGGTCTCCAAAAGCACACGTATCAGCACAGACAGTTTACAGATTAGAATGCATTCTAATCAGCAATCTGTAAACTGTCTGTGCTGATACGTGTGCTTTTGGAGACCAGAACACCTCATTCGCCTGACGAAGGCACAAACGCCGAAAGCTAGCAGATTTACTATCAAATAAATCAGTTGGATTTAAAATTGGTGTTGTCAGACCGCTTACTCAATCATAGAAGACAGAGGGTAGCAGTGGAAGGGTGTGTTTCTGAATGGAGGTTTGTGACATTGCCTTTCCTCAGGGATCAGTGCTGGGACCTTTGCTGTTTGTAATGTATGTAAATAATTTGGAAGAAAATGTAACTGGTTTGATTCATCAGTTTGTGGAAGACATAAACATTGATGGATTTGTAGATAGCAATGAGGACCATCAGAGGACACAGCAGGATATAGATCAGTTGGAGACTTGGGTGGAGAGATGGCAGATGGAATTTAATCCAGACAAATGTGAGGTAATGCATTTTGGAAGGTCTAATACAGATAGGAAATATACAGTAAATGGCAGAACCCTCAAGAGTATTGATAGGCAAAGGGATCTGGGTGTACAAGTACACAGGTCACTGAAAATGGCAATAGAGAAGGTAGTCATTGGCCAGGACATTGACTTTAAAAATTGGCAAGTCATGTTGCCACTTTGTAAGACTTTAGTTAGCCGCATGTAGAATATAGTGTTCAATTCTAGTTGTCACACTACCAGGAGGATATGGAGGCTTTAGAGAGGGTACAGAAAAGAATTACCAGGGTGTTGCTTGGTATGGAGTGCATTAGCTATAAGGAGAGGTTGGAGAAACTTGATTGTTCACACTGGAACGATGGAAGTTGAGGGGGTGACCTGATGGAAGTCTACAACATTGAGGGACAGGGACAGAATGGTCAGAAGCTTTTTCCCAGGGTGGAAGAGTCAATTACTAGGGAGCACAGGTTGAAGGTGTGGAGGGCAAGGTTTAAAGGAGATGTATGAGATAAATTTTTTTACATACACGGTAATGGGTGCCTGGAACCTGTTGCTGGGTAGTAGTGGAAGCGGATACAGCAGTGACTTTTAAAGGGCATCTTGACAAATACATGAATAGGATGGGAATGGAGAGAGATGGTCCCCAGAAAGGTAGGGGGTTTTAGTTCAGTCAGGCAGCATGGCTGGTGCAGGCTTGGAGGGCTGAAGGACCTGTTCCAGTGCTGTAATTGTCTCTGTTCAATAAATCTGCAAGAATGATTGCAGATGATTCTTAAGATGATTGGAGGTATAGATAGGGTGGATAGTGATAGCCTTTTTCCTAGGATGGAAAAAGCTAGCACGAGGGGACACAGCTTTAAATTAAGGGGTGATAGTTATAGGACGGATATCAGAGGTAGGTGCTTTACCCAAAGGGTGGTTCGGGAGTGGAATGCCCTGCCTGCAGCAGTTGTAGATGCGCCAAGTTTGGTGGCGTTTAAGAGGTTCGTTGATAAGTATATGGAGGAGAAGGGAATGGTTTAGTTTGGAGGGGCATTGCTTTTTATATTGGTCGGCGCAACATCGAGGGCCGAAGGGCCTGTTCTGTGCTGTAATGTTCTATGTTCTATGAATATAATAAAACTAGTTTTCCTGCACTTTAAATGGAAATGTAATGTATTTATGAAGCCAGAAAATCTAATGCTTGCATTAATGATTAATTTCCATATTTATCAATAATTAAAATATCTCTCCTCAACCAAATTTAACATATTTTTGATTTTATGCTTAATCCTTTGATTTGCCAAAGAACAAATACAAAGTTTTGAGCGATGCATGAGTTAAAGAAGCAGTTACAAAAAATAAGATAATTGATGGTACTTGACACAAGCGAATGAAACAATGCAAACAACCCTTTTTACAAAGAACCTCAAAGAACTTTTAGCTTCAGAAAAGGAAACATTCCAGATGAAGGAGAAATGCAACACAGCATAAACTGAAATTCTCTAGAACAAATCACACCTCTAATGAAGAAACCACAGCAGACACACAGTTATTTTCACTTGGTTTGTTTTTTTTTCTGAAGTTACTTGTGTATTATGTTTACTGTGGAGAGTAATAACCTGGTAAATAATGCAATGATGTTCTTGAGTGTTTCTGAAGTTAAAATGAAGGCTTTGGTAGGTAACATTATAGTACATAGAACAATACAGCACAAACAGGCCCTTCAGCCCATGCGTTGCGCCGATCACATCTACCAATCCACAGACCTATCTATAACCCCCTATCCTATTCTTTTCCATATACTCATCCAGAAGTCTCTTTAAAGACCCCAGTGAGTTTGCCTCAACAACCTCCGACGGCAGTCGGTTCCATTCACTCACCACCCTGAGTGAAAAACCTACCCCTGACATCTCCTTTGTATTTGCTTCCCTGCACCTTAAATCTGTGTCCTCTCGTAGTGACCATTTCAGCTCGGGGAAATGGTCTCTGAGAGTCCACCCTATCTATCCCTCTCAACATTTTATAAACCTCTATCCGGTCGCCTCTCAACCTACGTCTCTCCAGTGAGAAGAGTCCCAGCTCCCTCAACCTATCTTCATACGGCCTGCCTCCCAAACCAGGCAGCATCCTTGTAAATCTCCTCTGAACTCTCTCAATAGCCCCTACGTCCTTCCTTTACCCAAAGGGTGGTTCGGGAGTGGAATGCCCTGCCTGCAGCAGTTGTAGATGCGCCAAGTTTGGTGGCGTTTAAGAGGTTAGTTGATAAGTATATGGAAGAGAAGGGAATGGTTTAGTTTGGAGGGTCATTGCTTTTTATATTGGTAGGCGCAACATCGAAGGCCGAAGGGCCTGTTCTGTGCTGTAATGTTCTATGTTCTATGTTCTATAATGAGGCGACCAGAACTGCGCACAATACTCCAACTGGGGTCTGACAAGAGTCTTATAGAGCTGCATCATTACCTCCTGACTCCTAGACTCTATTCCTCGATTAATGAAGGCCAGTACACCGTATGCCTTCTTGACCACTTCCTCCACCTGCGAGGCCGATTTAAGAGTCCTATGGACCCGGACCCCGAGATCCTTCTGCTCTACAACACAGCTAAGACTCTACCCCTTATATTGTACTCCTTCATCCCATTATTCCTGCCAAAATGGACCACTACACATTTATCTGCATTGAAGTCCATCTGCCACTTCTCCGCCCAGTCTTGCATCCTGTCTATGTCCCGCTGCAACTTTTGGCATCCCTCCAGACCATCCACAACACCACCGATCTTTGTATCGTCGGCAAACTTGCTAACCCATCCCTCCACTTCCTCATCCAGGTCATTTATGAAAATGACAAACAGCAGGGGTCCCAGAACAGATTCCTGGGGCACTCCACTGGTTACCGACCTCCATGCAGAACAAGACCCATCCACAACCACTTTCTGCCTTCTGCTGGCAAGCCAGTTCTGGATCCACGAGGCCAAAGCCCCTTGGATCCTATGCCCTCTCACCTTCTCCAGAAGCCTTGCATGTGGGACCTTATCAAACGCCTTACTAAAGTCCATGTACACTCCGTCCACCGCCCTTCCTTCGTCAATGTGTTCAGTCACATTTTCGAAGAACTCAACTAGGCTCGTAAGGCATGACCTGCCCTTGACAAAACCATGCTGACTATTTATAATCAGTCCAAACTTCTCCAAATGTTCATGTATTTTATCCCTCAGAAGCCTCTCCATCAGCTTACCAACCACTGAAGTCAAACTCACCGGTCGGTAATTTCCTGGACTATCCCTGTTCCCTTTCTTAATGATAGGAACCACATCCGCAATCCTCCGATCCTCCGGAACCTCTCCCGTTTCCATGGACGACGCAAACATCATCGCCAGGGGACCTGCAACCACTTCCCTCACCTCTCACAATAACCTGGGGGACATCCCATCCAGTCCCGGCGACTTGTCTATCTTGATAGAATTTAACAGGTCTAACACATCCTCTTTCCTAACATCCACATACTCAATCTTTTCTGTATGCCTCAAACCTGCAGTGCAATCTCCCAGTTCACTTTCCACCGTGAATACCGAGGCAAAGTACTCGTTAAGCACCTCTGCCATTTCTTCTGGATTCATACAGACTTTTCCCCCTTCACCTTTTATAGGCCCTATCCCTTCTCTTCTCATCCTTTTACTTTTCACATATTTGTAGAAGGCCTTGGGATTCTCCTTTTCTTACCTGCCAAGGCCTTCTCATGACCCCTTCTGGCTCTCCTAATTTTCTTTTTAAGTTCCCTTCTACACACCTTATACTCCTCTAGATCCCCAACATCCCCTAGCTCTCTGAACCTTTTATATACCTTTTTTTTTCTTCCTAACTAGGTTCACCACTACCTTCATGCACCATGGTTCCCGCGTCCTACCAGAACCTCCTTGACTCCTCGGGACGTTGTCTTGCAGTGCCCTAGACAAACATTCCTTGAAAAACCGCCACTTTCCTTCTGTACTCTTCCCCAAGAACACCTCCTTCCAGTTTATGCATCCAATTACCTGCCTAATGTTTTCATATTTCCCCTTACTCCAGACATACACCTTCCTAGCCTGCCTGATCCTATCTCTTTCCATCGCTATAGTGAAAGAGATAGAATTATGATCTCCATTCCCAAGATGCTCACCTACCGTGAGATCCGACACCTGCCCTGGCTCATTAGCAAGCACCAGGTCAAGTACAGCCTCTCCTCTCATAGGCTTTTCCACGTACTGTGTCAGGAAACCTTCCTGAACACACCTAACAAACTCCACACCATCCAAACCCCTTACCCTTGGGATATTCCAGTCGATGTTTGGGAAACTGAAAACTCCCATCACGACAACCCTGTTATTTCTACATCTGTCAAGGATCTGTTTCCCTATCTGCACCTCAAGTTCTCTGTTGCTATTGGGCGGCCTATAGAATACACCCAGCAAAGTTATCGAGCCTTTGCTGTTCCTAACTTCCACCCACAGAGACTCCGTAGACAATCCCTCCCTGTCTTCCACCTTCTCTACAGCCATGACACTGTCCCTGATCAACAGTGCCACACCACCTCCTCTTTTGCCCCCAACACTGTCCCTCCTGAAGCACCTGAATCCCGGCACCTGAAGTACCCAGTCCTGTCCCTGAGACAACCAAGTCTCTGTAATGGCCACCACACCACACTCCCAAGCAGCAATCCACGCCCTAAGCTCATCTACCTTATTTACTACACTCCTGGCATTAAAATAGACACACCTCAGCCCCTCAGTCAGGATATTTCCCTTTTCCACCACCTGCCTAACCCCCCTCTCAGAGTGCCTATAGTCCTTCTCTACCTGGGAACTAACCCCCTTATTCACCGTCCCATCGGTATTCCCACCCCCCAGCTTTTCTAGTTTAAAGACTCCCCAGTAGCCCTCGCTAGTCTACCTGCCAAGATATTAGTCCCCCTAGGGTTCAAGTGCCACCCGTCCTTATTTGACACCTTACAAGCTAATCTTATGGAATTGCTCCAATATTGAGCGTAACTGCTCTCTGGTGAATTACAGTCACCAACAAAATATTGTGGCCATTTATTTCCCTAGTTTTCATCCATTAGGGGAAAAATAAACAAGTCTATTTTAGGCTCAGTGTTACAGTTGCAGGGCCCAATGTTACAGTTGTATAAGTTGTTGTGAGGCTGCACTTGGAGTATTGTGTACAGTTTTGGTCACCCTGTTATAGGAAAGATAAACTGGAAAGAGTGCAAAGGAGATTTGCGAGAATGTTGCTAGGACCAGTGGGCCTGAGTTATAGAGGTGGCAGGCTAGAGCTTTATTGGATGAGGGGTGGCCTTATTGAGATTAATAAAATCTTGAGGAGCATCGATGGGATGAACACACATCGTCTTTTCCCCAGCAAAGGGGAATTGAAAAGTAGAGGGCTGAGGTTCAAGATGAGAAGGGAAAGATTTAAAAAGGACTCCAGGGGCAACATGCAGCAATGTGTATATGGAATGAACTGCCAGAGAAAGTGGTTAAGCAGAAGCAATAGCAACATTAATGTATAAAGAATGTTTTAATCAATATGTCAAGGAAGAAACTAGAGAATAGGCCATCATCAACTGGATATTGTGTTATGAGAGAGGATTAATTAGCAAGTTTATGGTGCGAGATCCTTTGGGGAAGAATGACCATTATATGGTAGAATTCTTCATTAAGCTGGAGAGTGACACAGCTAAATCTCACACTAAGGTCTTGAATTTAAGGAAAGCTAACTTTGATGGTATGAGATCTACATTGGCTACGATAAGCTAGCAAAGGATACTTAAGGGATTGACAGTGGATAGACAATGGCAGGCACTGGTGACCATTTTCCACCATTCTATAGTATCTCCATGAGTTCCAGTGGATTGGAGGTTAGCTAATATCATCCTACTTTTTGAAAAAAGAGGGAGAGAAAATGGGAAATGATAGATTGGTTAGCCTAATATCAGTGGTGGGTAAAATGCAATTATTAAATTAATTATTTAAATGCAAATTATTAAAGATGCAATAACTGAGTATTTGGAAAGTGGTGACAGGATCTGTCTAAGTCAGCATGGATTCAGTCAAGGGAAATCGTATTTGACAAACATTCTGGAATTTTTTCAGGATGTGACGAATAGAGTGGACAAGGGTGAATCATTGGATGGTGTGTATCTGGACTTTCAAAAAGCTTTTGAAAAGGTCCCACATAAGAGATTAGTGAGCAAAATGAAAGCTCATGATTTTGGGGTAATGTATTGATGTGGATAGAGAACTGGTTAGCAGTCAGGAAGCAGAGTAATAAATGGATTGGTGAAGAAAGCTAACGGTATGCTGGTTTTCACAGCAAGAGGATTTGAGTAGAGGAGTAAGGATGTCTTACTGCAGTTATACAGGGCTTTGGTGAGGCCACATCTTGAGTATCGTGTGCAGCTTTGATTTCCTACTGTAAAGGACATCCTTGCTATTGAGGGAGTCTAGCAAGTGTTCACCAGACTGACTCATGAAATGGCAAGACTGACATAAGAATATAAACTGGATTGATTTGGCTTGTACTCAGTGGAATTTAGAAGAATGAGAGGGGATTCCTGATGGGATTGGACAGACTAGATGCAGGAAGAATGTTCCATGTTTGGAAAGTCCAGAATGAGGTGCTATAGTCTAAGAATAAGGGGTAATCCATTCAGGACTGAGATGAGGAAGAACTTCTTCACTCAGAGAGTTGTGAATCTGTGGAATTCTCTACCGCACAAAGCTATTGGGGCCAGCTTATTAGATATGTTCAGAGGGAGCTGGAAGTGACCTTTATGGCTAAAGGGATCAAGGGGTATGGAGAGAAAGTGGGAGTGGAATATTGAAAGTACATGATCATAATGATCATATTGAATATTGATGCAGGCTCAATAGAATAGAATAGAACATTACAGCGCAGAACACGCCCTTCGGCCTTCGATGTTGCGCCGACCAATTAAGAAAAAGCAATAACCCTCTAACCTAAACCATTCCCTTTTCATTCATAAACTTATCAACTAATCTCTTAAACGCCACCAAACTTGGCGCATCTACAACTGTAACATTCCATACCCTTATCACCCTCTGGGTAAAGAACCTACCTCTGACATCCGACCTATAACTACCATCCCTTAATTTAAAGCTTTCTCCATCCTAGGAAAAAGGCTATCACTGTCCACCCTATCTAAACGTCTAATCATCTTATATGTTTCAATAAGGTCTCCTCTTAGCCACCTTCTTTCTAAAGAAAACAACCTCAAATTCCTCAGCCTCTCTTCATAAGACCTGCCCTCCATACCAGGCAACATCCTGGTAAACCTCCTCTGTACCCTCTCCAATGCCTCCACATCTTTCTTATAATGTGGGACCAGAACTGCACACAATACTCCAAGTGCGGCCGCACTAGAGTTTTGTACAGTTGCAACATGACGTTGCGGCTCCGAAATTCAATCCCCCTACCAATAAAAGCTAAGACTCCATATGCCTTCTTAACAACCTTAGCGACTTGATTGCCAACTTTCAGGGATCTATGCACACATACACCAAGATCCCTCTGTTCATCAACACTATTAAGAGTCCTACCATTAGCCCTATACTCTACACATTTGTTATTCGTGCCAAAGTGAATTACCTCACACTTTTCCACATTAAACTCCATTTGCCACCTCTCGGCCAGCTCTGCAACTTGTCCAAGTCTCTCTGCAAACTATAACACCCCTCTTCACTATCTACCACTCCTCCGACTTTGGTGTCGTCTGCAAATTTACTAATCCATCCTTCAATACCCTCATCCAGATCATTTATAAAAATTACAAACAGCAGGGGCCCCAAAAACAGATCCCTGAGGTACACCACTAGTAACCGAACTCCACGATGAATATCTCCCATCAACCACCACCCTAAATCACCCTCAATCCCATACATCTGCATTTTCTGCAGAAGCCTTCCATGGGGAACCTTATCGAATGCCTTACTAAAGTCCATATATACCACATCAACTGCCTTACCCCTATCCACCTCTTTGGTCACTTTTTCAAAAAACTCAATAAGGTTAGTAAGGCACGACCTACCCTTCACAAAACCATGCTGACTATCCCCAATCAATTCATTTCTCTCTAAATAACTATAAATCCTATCCCTAATAATTCTTTCCAATACTTTGTCCACAACAGAAGTAAGACTCACCGGTCTATAATTCCCAGGAAAGTCTCTATTCCTCATCTTGAACAATGGGACCACATTCACTATCCTCCAGTCTTCTGGCACTATACCTGTAACCAATGACGACCTGAAGATCAGAGCCAGAGGCTCTGCAATCGCCTCTCTCGCCTCCCAGAGAATCCTAGAGTAAATCTTGTCCGGTCCAGGGGACTTATCTAACTTCAAACCCTCAAGAATATCTAGCACATCCTCCTTATCTACTTCAACACTTTCCAGTTTACAACCCTGTACCCCAGTGTTCTCCACAACTACATTTACATCTCCCTGCGTGAATACCGAAGAGAAATATTTGTTCAGTGCCTCTCCACTCTCTTCAGGCTCCACACACAACTTCTCACTGCTGTCTCTGACTGGCCCTAATCTTGCCCTAACCTATCTCCTATTCTTAACATATCTAAAGAAAGCTTTAGGGCCAAATGGCCCTTTCTGCATCTATTTTCAATTTTTCTACTGTCCAAACATGGGCAATTGGGACTAGCTGTGAGGGAACCATACTCTGTATGGAAGGTTGGGCCAAAGAACCTGTATTTGGGCCTTATTGTTTGATAACTCGATGTTGTCTCTCCATTTTAGGTGTGTGGATTATTTAATTAGAGTTGTAGAAGTTTACAGCATGGAAACAGGCCCTTAGCCCAATTTGTCCATGCCGTCCAGTTTTTACCATTAAGCTATTCCTTATTATCCATGTTTGGCCCATATCCCTCCAATCCTAACCGTAACCCATCTTACCCATGTAACTGTTCAAATGCTATTTTAAAGCCAAAATTATATCCCGCCTCTACTATTACCTCTGCAGCTCATTCCAAACACTCACCACCCTCTGTATGAAAAAATTATGGGGAGACAATGGCCTAGTCGTATTATTGCTAGACTATGAATTCAGAAATTTAGCTAATGTTCTGGGGACCCAGGTTCAAATTCCAGCATTGGCAAATGTGGAATTTGAATTTCATAAAAAAATTTGGAATTAAGAATCTACTGATGACTGTGAAACCTTTGTTGATTGTTGGAAAAGCCCATCTGCTTCACTAATGTTCCCTTTAGGGAAGGAAATCTGCTATCTATACCTGGTCTGGCTTACATGTGACTCCAGAGCCACAGTAATGTGGTTGACTGTCAACTACCTTCCAAAAGGCAACAAGGGTTGGGCAATAAATGCTGGCCAGCCAGCAACGCCCATGTCCCACAAATGACTAAAAATTGTTCCTCTGGATGCTTTTGTATTTCTCCTTGTCACCTTAAAACTATGTTTTAGACTCCCCACCTTTGGGAAAAGATATTGACTATTGAGTTATTCTCTGCCCCTCTTTCTTTTACAGATCTCTATAAGATCACCCATAGCCGCCTACACTCCAGAGAAAAAAGTCCCAGACTATTCAACCTCTCCTTATAACTCAAAACCATCAAGCCCCGTTAGCGTCTAGTATATCTTTTCTGCACCCTTTCTAGTTTAATAGGGTGACCAGAACTTTACACAATATTCCAAGTGTGGTCTTACTAATGTCTTGTACAATTGAACAAGACATGCCAACTCCTGTATTTAACATTCTGACAAATGAAACCAAGCATGCCAAATGGGCTTTTTCATCACCCTGTGAAGTTGTACAAATGTAGTAGCATGATGGGAAAATTGATCAACTATTTGGTACAAAATAAGGAAAAGTGACTCCGCATAACTTAAGACATGAATAAGAGAAAGTCAAGGCCTGATAAGGCTGACTCCGCATAACCTAGACCTGTATGAGTAAGACAAGTTAAGATCAGGGATGAAGGAGTCACTGACCTTCTTCTGTTCCATCAAAGGACAAGATAAAAATATGAATGATGAGACAAAGAGTTCTAGGAAGTCACCAGGCTGTACCATGATTTACGGTTTGCTTATGACGCTACTACTGATTGAATTCCTGAATAAGCTCTGGTCACGCAAACTGATGGTGATTACATATAAATCCTGAATTGGTTCTTTATGTAAGCACAGACTTGAGAAGGAATTAGCAAGTCGTAACAACGCCTCTCCAAACTCAAGTTTTTGCCAATACTGCATGCAGTCTTTTGGAAATAAAGAGAAGTTATTTCGTCGGAATGAACTTTCTACCACTATCAAGAAGCAGGAAAATTTCCACTTTAGAACACAGAACATTACAGCACAGAACAGGCCCTTCGGCCTTCGATGTTGTGCCGACTTTAATAAGACTTTAATAAGTCTGTCCACCTATGATTCCACTTTCATGGAGCTATGAACCTGCACTCCTAGTTCTCTTTTCTCTATAACTTTCCCCAATACTCTACCATTAACTAAACAAGTCCTACCCAACTCAATCTACCAAAATGCATCACCTCACTTTTATCTAAATTAAACTCCATCTAACATTCATCAGTCCACTGGCTCAATTGATCAAGATCCCATTGCAATCCTAGATAACCTCCTTCAATGCCATCAATCTTGATGTAATCTGCAAACTTATTAAGGCATTTCTCCCTTATTCTTCTCATCAAGTCATTAATATAAAATGACAATAACAGTGGACCCAGCATTGATGCCTGAGGCACACAGCTGGTCACAGGCAACGCGGATTGGAAAACCTCCTCGACAACCACCCTCTGTTTCCTGTTCATCCCCAGTAATTTTGCAGCATTTGCTACCTCATCCTAGATCCATGAGACTTAACCTGATGCAACAACCTGCCATGTGGTATCTTGTCGAAGGCCTTGATAGTCCATGTGGACAATATCAACTGCACTGCCCTTATCTCCTTCTTGGTTGCCCCTTCAAAAAACGCAAATTTGTAAGACATGTTTTCCACCCACAAGGCATACTGATTGTCCCTAATCAGTCCTTGCCTCTGTAAATATCTGTAGATCCTGTCCTCAGAATATATTTAACACTTACTCACCGTAGACGTTTAGTTCAACCAGCCTGTAAATCCCAAACTTTTCGTGTAGCTGTTCTTAGATAAAGGCATCAATATTTGCATCCTGCACTCTTAGGCACCTCACCTGTGCCTGTCAATGATTCAAATCTCTCTGGCGATGGACACACAATTTCCTCCCTAGCGTCTCACTATGTCCGGGAAATACTTTTCTCATTCATGTCGATTTCTGTACCTTGACACACTTTAAGCTTCCAGCATCTCCTTCTCGTAAATCTGTACACGTCCTAAGCCATCACTGTTTATTTCCCCAAGTTCTCTAACATCCATGCTTTTCTTCAAATACTGATGAGTTGAATACTGATGAGATATCATTTAGTATCTCGACCATCTCTTGTGGATCTACACATAGATGAACCTTGTTGATTCTTAAGAGACCCAATTCTCTCCCTAGTTTAATTTGCCCTTGTATGTATTTGTGAAGCTCTTTGGAATTCTTCTTCTGCCTTATCTGTCAAAGCAAACAGTGTCTCCTTTTTTGACCTTTGATTTCTCTCTCACTCTACTCTGATGCCCTCTATATACTCTTCAAGGGATATTTAGTTGGAAACCCTCTGCCTATTTCTGTCCTATCCCCATCCTCTTCTTCTTGACTAGGGCATCATATTTCGAGTCTCCAGGGTTCCCTACTTCTACCAGCCTGGCTCTTCACCTAAGAGTAATGTGGTTTACACTGAACCCTGGTTAACAAGCTTTAGAAAGCTCCCACGTACCATCCGCTCCTTTGCCTACCATGGGGAAAAAACCTCCCCCCCCCCCCCCCAAATCAACATTTGACAGTTCCTGTCCATACCATCAAAATTGGGCATTGGTCCTAATTTCTAATTTTAATTTTTGGGCAGACCTATCTTAAAACTATGAAATTATGGTCACTCAACATAAAAAAGTGATCCTCATAACAATCTTTCACCTGCCCTTCCTTGATTTCAAGAGGTCAGGCTTTTGCTCCGTCTCTGTTGGCCATCTACATATTGAATGAGTAAATTCCTCCAGAATACTTTGTCTTTATTTCTGAAGACTTTCTCTGTTCCGCCAAGCCTAATATTAGGCTGTCCCCATAAATGTTCGAAAGTTAAAGTCCCCTACTGTTCCACCATATTTTTCTTGGGAGCTACCTTAATCTCCTTACATATTTACTCCTCAGTTTTCCCCTGACATTGTGGTTCTATACGTACATATAGTTTCTATATATGTACATATCTGTATATTACATATCATATCATTCTATATGTATATATAGTACATAGTTTCCATACCTCTATAAACTATTTGTGTTTCTACAGTACTTCTTTAGACAATGTGAGAGGGCATGGGATTCCAAGAGGCTTTGGCCTTGTGGACTCCAGAACTGGCTTGCCTGCAGAAGGCATGGAGTAGTTGGTGGATGGGTCTTTTTCTGCATGGGAGATCAGTCACCAGTGAGTGCCCCAGGGATCTGTTCTAAGCAACCTTTCTGTTTGTCATTTTCATAATGACCTGGATGAGGAATCGGAGGGATGGTTGTAAGTTTCACCGACGATACGAAGGTTGGTGGTGTTGTGGATATTCTGGAGGAGTCTGAAGTTTGCAACGAGACACGATAGGAATGCAAGACTGGGCGGAGAAGTGGCAGATGGACTTCATGCGGATAATGTGGGTGGTCCATTTTGCAGAACCAATGAGGAAGGAGTATAATATCAAGGTAGGAGGCTTGGCAGTGTTTGAGGAGCAGAAGGATCTTGGGGTCAGGTCCATAGGACTCTAACTCTGCCCCGCAAGTGAGGATGTGGTCAGAAGGCATATGGTTGTATCTGGCCTTTGATTACTCGAGGGATTGAGTTAGGAGTCCTGGAGGTAATGCTGCAACTTTAATAAGCACCCTTGTTCAGACCCACTTGAGTTCTGTTGCCCAAGACCTTGTGGGGGGGGGTGTGCAGTTCTGGTCGCCTCACTATAAGGAAGATGTGTAAGCTATGAGGAGGGTGCAGAGGAGATTTACATGGTATTGCTGATGGAGGCAATGCCTTATGAAGATAGGTTGAGAGAGCTAGGTCTGTTCTCCCTGGAAGAGACGAGGTTGAAAGGCGACCTGATAGAAGTTTAATAAGATGTCGAGAGGATTAGATAGGTTGGATTCTCAGAGGATATTTCCCAGGGCTGAAATGGTTGATACGAGAGTAGCCTCAAGAGGAACAAGGATCATTACACCCACATAACCCTGCCACAGCAACATCTGCTAAGACATGCAGTCCTGCATCACACAGATTTCACATCTCACGTCATAATGGCTATTCCCAAGTACACAGTTACTACTCTTGTGACTTGACGATGTTGTCTACCTGATACGCTGCAGGAAAGGATGTCCTGAGCCATTGTACATTGGCGAGACCTTGGAGATGCTACAATGGACATGGACATCCTTGACATCACCTGCAGCTTGTTCTCTTCCGTAGGGACCACTTCAGGCGTCCAGGGCATTTTAATCTATGATCTCTGGGTAAGCGTCTTCAAGGTGCCTTCATAACACAAGACAATGCTGAGTTTGCTGACAGAACTGAAAGCTAAGTTCTGCACAAATGAGAACCGTCTCAATTGGGATCTTCAATTTATGTCACACTTAGCTGTAACCCCCACAACCTTGCCTGGGCTTGCCAAATCTCACTAGCTGTCCTAGCTTGAGACATTCGCCCTCTTTAACCTGTATTTAACCCTCTTTCACTCGCAATTGTCTGTACTTTTGTAAAGACTTGATTCCCTGTAGAGATTTCACATTCCAGTCATTAATCTTGTAATTGAGTTTTCTATATATGCCTTGTTTTTGAACCCCGACTCCCAATCAACTGATGAGCAGCAATGTCCAAAAACTTGTGTGCCAATAAACCTGTTTGGACTTTATCTGTGTGTTGTGAGATTTCTTATTATACCTATCCCAGTCCAACGCTGGCATCTCAAACAATCACTAAATTCAGTAATCAATTTGCACCAAGATGTTTTTTGTGTGTGTGTGCTCTTCGCACTGCAATTATATTTGTGAAGATAAAAGCAGATGGAACACGGAAGGTTTGGAAATAGGAGGATGGGCCCTGAACTTGTATTTGGCAGAGGTGCATAGAGCTTAATAACTTATGAGGAATTCCAACACAATCTGGCATCTCCAGGAAGTGTGCTCTGTGTGTCATATCCTTTCAACTTTGGAATTTTGTTTTGCAGTCCTTCCGTACAGCAGATGGGGAATTCTTTGAGCCATTATTATAATTTTGAAGAAAATGCATATTTTAGTGTTTACAATTGTTGGATCCTTAAGTATTCAGAAAGTTCCTAACACTTTTGCTTTGGCTGAAAATTGTCAGCTATTTCAAATCCCACCACATTTGAAAGGCTGATTTGACCTCTGAACTACATTGTTCTTAACCAGTTAATTGCCTGTGTTGTAGAAGATACGGCTAAGTATTCATTAAGGCAGAGCCAATGAACATGAGTTAGCATACCAAAATTTTCTGAGACTGAACTGAAAATGTCTGAAAAATGAAGAATGATTTTCCTTAATTTACAACAATTACATTTTTTCTGTTTTTTTCGCTTCAGAATAGAGTTTTCAAGTGTAACTAACTGTAGACGGCCTAGTTTCTCAGAGAATCTCATGTGGATATCACTCACAAGACGCACAACTTGCTTTGAAAAAGTGTACTGAGTCCAATCTTTGGAAGGTTATAATTTGCAGCAGTGATGATTATCCCTTCATTTGAATAGCTAAACACAAAGCAGAACTTCTGTGCAACACAATCATAGAAAGTCTAAAAGGTGTTGTAACAAAAGCATTTTGTAGTATTTGTCTCTGGGTAATAGTAGAAACTGTGCTGAGGTAAAGCTATTCTGATTGAATGTTTGATTCAGTATTAACTGAATCTTAATCATTATCATTATCAGTATTAAATCCAACGTTCTTGATTCTTAGCAAAGGATTG
This sequence comes from Sphyrna mokarran, assembly GCA_024679065.1. Classification (NCBI taxonomy): domain Eukaryota; kingdom Metazoa; phylum Chordata; class Chondrichthyes; order Carcharhiniformes; family Carcharhinidae; genus Sphyrna; species Sphyrna mokarran. Next base: position 149,703,166 of record JAGIQG010000002.1, read on the forward strand.
AGAGTCCCCCCACATCATCCATTGGTTGCTACTTGCATGAAATGCCAAGATTGTAGACACGAATCCTGAAATGGAAAGGGGGGCAACAAATTTACGTCCTTGTGGGTTAATTTAGATCGTTTACTTATGACAAAATAATTTAAAATTCAGGATACACAATGGGCAACTGGTGTATACTTTTATGTGAGCTTTACTAGTGCCAGTAATTTACATATGTCAATAAAGTTTTTCACTTACAGGTGACCTTTGATAGAGTTCGGACGTTCTTGGGCATCCCCATATCGTTTCTGTGGTGTTCAGTAAGATGTTTCTCCATTACTTCATGTAAACACGAAGCATGAAGAATGTGGGTCCATTGGTTTAGCTCTTAAATAATTGTAGACTATTTTATGGCAATTTTTATCTGCTCCTTTAATCCCATCAGTAGTCCAAACTGTATTTTTTTTGACAGTTAACGCATGATTCAGAAGTGGTTATTTATGATTGGAACAATAATTTTCTCTTGTTTCCCACCACCATTATCTTTTTCTTGCTCACCTACAAATTAACTTGGAAGTCAGAATTACAGGCGAACTCACCCACATTCTGGTGGTTCTTACTCAGTGAGAGTGTAATTGTACTCTTTCCAGAATGTTTAAATCCCATTACTTGCAGCAATATAAAATATATTAAGCGCTATGGTCCCAACATGAGATACTTCAGCAGCAGATTTTAGCAGAGATTTTAAAACAGTTTTTGAAGAAAATTTAACATTAATTTTTATGAAGGTTGTTTCTTAGTGCTTAGTTAAGGGCCATGATGGCGATTTTGTTTAAAAAATTTAATAGCAGGCTTTATCCATTCTAAAAGCATTTGCACAATACAGTTGATAATGAACAGTTGGAAGCTTTTTCCCAGGGCAGAAATGACAATCACAAGGAGGCCATATTCAAGGTAAGGGGGGATTTTTTTTTTTTTTTTACACATCTCTAGATAATGGTGGAGGCCTGGGAATCACTGCCAATGAATTAGTTTTTAATTTAGCAGAACATTAGTAAAGATTGAAGACTTATCTATACTACACATGAACGGAAGGATCTAGCTTGTTGGTCCAAGTGGACAATGCAATTGTGCGGCTTGGAGGGTCGAAAAGCCTGTTCATGCTGTATGGTCTTTGTTCTAAGATATGGAATCATGCTACCTGTTCTCTAGTGAACAATGATAAACTTTTGCAATATTTGTCACACCGTCATAAAATAATTTGAGAGCTGGTCATCATAATAGGCTCAATAATCAAATGAATCATATACTACCTACAATGCAAGCATCACCTTCAGCCCATCGAGCCTACAGGCCCTATGCTTAAACTGCACTTATTACACTTGATAATCTCCTTGACACTCAAGTCAACTTAACCCCTCATCTTTGGACTGGAAGGAAATTGGAGCACCTGGAGTAAATCCCTGTAGACCGGGGAGATGTCTGTGCAGTTTGCACAATCACAGAGACTGCAATTGAATCTTTGCTCTCTGGCACTGTGAGGTAGCAGTGTTTAACCACTGTGCCACCCCAGTGTTTAATGTGCAGATTTGTATTGAAAATAAATTAATGAAACAGGTTTCCAGGAATGAATTGCTGTACCTGCTTTTAATTCTTATGTTCTAACAATACACATGCGAATGTTAGCCACAAATATATTGACCACTGCTTAATTCTACACTAATAGGCAGTCAAAACATGACAGATTGTCCAGGGGAGCATTATAGTTTCTTCAGAGAATTTAGCCAAGGATTTTTAAAAATGTTCTGGTCTTTTTTTTTCCCATCTCACATGCAAGATTGGAGGAAGAATACAATAAAGATCCATCCATTGAGCTAACCAATATATCAATTGAAATAGGGCAGAATACTTGAGATTTTAAAAAAAAAGCCTCACAAGTTTATTTGTTATGCAAAATAATAATTTTGATTTGGCAAAAATGCCACATAAGCATAACTTGGAGATCACATTCATGCAAACATTGTATTCGTCTCCTTCTACCCCTTTTAAGGATGGTCGATATGTAACAAATATAACCATGTTAAAATTTGCCTAGAGGATGTTCATTAATTTGTTTGCAGCTTTTAAAATGATATGCTGATAATAAAACCTGTCACTTTGACAAAGCAGGGCATGTCGTGGAAGAAACACGTAGAACAGGCAACTTCTCCTCTGCAATAGTCTTTTTCAGTCTACCCAAAATTTGTAGTACTAACTCAAGAATTATCTTTTGGATCCGTATTTTCGGATTTCATTCTTTCTAGATGGAGACCACACACCTATAGCCTACAAACCAGTAGTGACAAGTGAGCTTTGCTTTAACGTATTTCAAAACAGTGGCTGCAGTCGTTTGCGCCAACCCGTACTAAGGCACTCGACATTCTCATGTTAGTGCCAGACTACATCGTCCATGCTTGTCTGTGTTGAAGTCTTGCGGCTTTGACATATTTTTCTTGATCATTCTTACAGGCTTATTTTTCTGAATGGTAAATCACGTATGTTAGTGAATTAGGAAAAGAAAACGTTTAAGTCACAGATCCGTAAGATGTGGGGTTTCTACAGAGAGAGAATGATAGAATTTTAATCCGGTAACAATTTCATTGTCCGCACTGACTGGACACAATGTCCAGAATGATTATGGCGATCTTTGGTTTCCCCACCCTGCAGTAAAGCGCATGCGTCAAGGGAAACAAAGGACATAAATTACTACTAGCAGTCTCTCTCCAGGAACCCCAATTTGCTGCAAAATATAATCTAACCGAAAACTGCGGAAAACCTTACGAGAAAAAAAAAGGATCCTAAATTTCAACATTTATAAAACAATTCACGTGCAGAATTCAGGATAATTTCATTTGCATTGCATTTTTCCAAAAAACTCAGATGATCTGCGCATCTTTCCCCGTGAGCATCAGACGACATAGTACAACGTTATTCAGATGTGCTCGCCCTGAAAAGAGGCTAATCATTTACAGTAATTCCTTCATAAGTCATAAAACCACAAAGTAAAAGTCATTTCCTGAACGTATGTATTTGTGCTTTTTGCGAGCATTGATAATCACAAAACTGCAAGTGGTACTAAAACAGCGGTTCATGGATATAAAATATAAAAAACTTCAGATACTGTGTTTTAAACATAAACCGTTGCAATTTGCAAGCGGGGAAAGCTGTCACTATGAAATTGTCTTTTCAACAGAACTGTCGCCCTTTTTGTCGCTAGGTCGACTTCACACATGGAACATAACTGGACCTGGTGCTCCCTTCCTCCATTGGCGACAGCTTTCTGAGTTAAATCGGTAAGACTTGTTGACTTTACGCTTCCAGATCACTCACCTCGTAAAGCTTTCTATGAAAAGAGCAAGCTTGTTGCAATAATGTAAACTAACCTGAAACTGCAAAGAACAAGGCTGGAAAACACACCACTCCCCCCCCCCCCCCCCACCCCACCAAACACACTGCCTTCATTTCTAATCATACAAGCGGCCGTTTCGTTTTTTTAAATGTTACTGACTCCCACCGCTCCAACAGATCCTAATCTTTCCCATTTCAGGGACAGATGCAAGGATCGGTGCATCTGTGTCTGAAGAAAGACAGGCTCCAGCTCTTACCGTTACTGCGATCGCCTCTTTGCGCTGACAGGTCTGAAGCTGCTTCTATCTCCTGTGAAATGGGAGGAGGAGTGGGGGATTTACACGGAGCTGGCTCCTCTATTGCTGCATTTCGCCTGCGAGTGTGGGCAGGAACCGAGTCAACCTTAGCCCATTTGTAAAATAATCTCCTGACTCTGATGGCGCTGTAAGCAATTTGGACAGAGGGACCGACATCACGTGCCCTTTAAACGCTTCCAAATTCCAAATAGTCAGCTTTCAGATATTCCAATCATGTTTAATTAAAGATTTGGCAACGCTGCGATAAACGCAGTTTTGTTTCTTTTACAAATATACACCCTTTAAGTTAATCCCTGAAATGTTAATGTTGCTGAATAAATCCGCTGTTATTAATTCTGTGAGTGAAATCTGCCTTTTTATTGGAATAAATGTGTTGCCGTTGGAGAGGTTTTTTTAAACATTGTATTTAAACATGGAACTGTGGCAACGCCGGGAAGAGAAATTGATCTTTTTTTTTCAATTAAATTGCCAAGGTATTCGGAGGAAGGAGCAATTTTTGCTGTTGCATTAACAATTGTAAAACCCTGGTCATAAATTTGATGAATAAATCTCTCCTCTTAACTGAAGTTCTTTGGCGCCCTCTGCAATATTTGTTGAAAAAGCGCCGCTCTGTCACTAAAAAAATTCTATTAAAGGGATAAAAATCAGTAACGGTTAAAAAATAAACTCACCAGAATCCAATTGATCTTGAATGTTCACCGACCAATGAAATTGCTGTTTCCAGTTTACGATCAGATAGAAGTTCTGTTGCAGCTTTAGGAAAGAATGTTATTTCAACTTAGGGTAAAGCCCATAGAGCTAGTGGCGTTTGCCACCAAGTAAATCTGTTGGACTTTAACCTGGTGTTGTGAGACTTCTTACTGTGTTTACCCCAGTCCGACGCCGGCATCTCCATATCATTTCAACTCCAGCCAGTATTTCTTAATTCACCACTTGCCTGACGCATTAGCTCAATATTTCTTGGTTAGGAACCCTGGCCTGGTCCACTTGAAGAGAATTGTACCAAGCACCTGGTGTGTGTTGATATAGGTCAGCTCCGGTCACCGTGGAAACTGTGTGCACTCTATTCTCACACATACAGAGACAGATTTACAATTCATGGGGCTCTGTACTCACATTCATTTCTGGGCCATTTCCTTCTCCCCCCCACCCCCCCCCCCCCCAACCAAAACTCATGCGCTCTCTCATCCCACCTACCCTCGCCCACAGAATACAAGGGTGGAAGCCATAAAAATACACAATCACTATTTTTTTCACTTGTAAATACACATCTGTGTGAATAATCGTTGAATTGAAATCCAAGCTTCTTGTCAAAATTAGAGTAAATTAGTCAGTATTGTGAGCTGTGAGTTTTGAGGCGAGCAATGAGGAAAAAAATAGCCAATGATATGACTGCAGCACAGGCCAATGCAGACAGAATGAACCAGTCCTGTAATTCCAATCAATAAGATGCATTCGCTGCCATTAGTATATTTCAGAGTCTCATTTAGTTTCAAAAATTAAATTCCTTACTTCCTCTTACAAAATCATAAAAGTTATTGCGGTAAATTCTTGTGAGTGGAGTGCCTAGTGAATTCCAATTAAGTATCAGTCACCCTTTCTGTACGATTTGGTTCATTGTCCTGGAGACTTTCCAAAGGCCAGTCTTGAGAGCCATGATGATTAGAATTATCAGCAGAGCACTGCTGCAGCCATTCTATAAGCTCAGTAATGGTCCATTTTGAAAAACAGCGATTAAACAGGAGACTTTGCCGGAGGGGCCGATTTTTAAGATATTCTTACTTCATCCTTTGATGGAGTAGCAGTTCATAAAGCTTTTTTTCTACGCTTACTTCACAAAATCATCAATTACATCATCATAGGTAAAATCATGCGAAGACATTTTCAACCATTGGTGCGAGAATGCAAGGGACTGAGAAAGAGACAGAGAGTTACAGAGAGTGAGAGAAGGTAAGAGAGAGCGAAAGAGAGCAAGAAAGCTCAATAGCAATAGTGCAAGAGAGAGAGAGTGAGACAGTGCAATAGAGTGAGTGTACAAGTGAGTGAGAGAATGAGACAGCCAAGAGCAAGAGACTGTGAGACTGAGAGAGTGGGAGAATGAGAGTGGGAGAGTGAGAGAGAGTAAAAGTGAAAGGGAGAGAGTGAGAGAAAGAGTGAGAGTGAATGAGAGAGAGAGAGAGAGAGTGAAAGCGAGTGAGAGCAAGTGAGAGAGACTGCAATAGACTGAGAGAGAATGTGAGTGACAGTGCGAGAGAGCCAGTGTGCAAAAAACTGTGAGAGAGTGAGAGTAGGAAAATTAGAGTGAGAGAGTCTAAGAGAATGAGAGGATAAGAGAATGAGAGCGAGGGAGTGAGAGTGAATGAGAAACAGTGAGAGGGAGTGAAACAGATTGAGGTAAAGTGAGAGAGAGAGAGTGGGAGCGAAAGAGTGAGAACGAGAGAGAGTGAGAGGGATTGAGAGCGAGTGGGAGAGAGTGAGTGCGAATGAGAGAGTGCAATAGACTGAGAGAGAGTGCAAGTGAGTGAGAGAGAGAGAGCCAGAGTGCAAGAAACTGCGAGGGAGTGAGAGTGGGAAAATAAGAGTGGGAGAGTGAGAGAGAGCAAGAGATTAAGGGAGTGAAAGAGTGAGAGCAAGGGAGTGAGAGTGAATGAGAAACAGTGAGAGGGAGTGAGAGAACATAGAACATTACAGCACAGAACAGGCCCTTCGGCCTTCGATGTTGTGCCGACCAAAATAAAAAGCAATGCCCCTCCAAACTAAACCATTCCCTTCTCTTCCATATACTTATCAATTAACCTCTTAAACGCCACCAAACTTGGCGCATCTACAACAGCTGCAGGCAGGGCATTCCACTCCCTAATCACTCTTTGAGTAAAGAACCTACCTCTGATATCCGTCCTATAACTCATACCCCTTAATTTAAAGCTGTGTCCCCTCGTGCTAGCTTTCTCCATCCTAGGAAAAAGGCTATCACTGTCCACCCTATCTAAACCTCTAATCATCTTATATGCTTCAATAAGATCCCCTCTTAGCCGCCTCCTTTCTAACGAAAACAACCTCAAATCCTTCAACCTCTCTTCATAGGACCTGCCCTCCATACCAGGCAACATCCTGGTAAACCTCCTCTGTACCCTCTCCAATGCCTCCACATCTTTCTTATAATGTGGGGACCAGAACTGCACACAATACTCCAAGTGCGGCCGCACTAGAGTTTTGTACAGTTGCAACATGATGCTGCGGCTCCTAAATTCAATCCCCCTATCAATAAAAGCTAAGACTCCATATGCCTTCTTAACAACTTTATCCACTTGACTGCCTACTTTCAGGGATCTATTGAAACATACACCAAGATCCTTCTGTTCCTCAACACTATTAAGAGCCCTACCATTAGCCCTATACTCTACACATTTATTGTTCCTGCCAAAGTGCATTACCTCACACTTTTCCACATTTAACTCCATTTGCCACCTCTCGGCCCAGCTCTGCAACTTGTCTAAGTCCCTCTGCAAACTATAACACCCCTCTTCACTATCTACCACTCCACCGACTTTAGTGTCATCTGCAAATTTACTAATCCATCCTTCAATACCCTCATCCAGATCATTTATAAAAATTACAAACAGCAGGGGCCCCAAAACAGACCCTGAGGCACACCACTTGTCACCGAACTCCACGATGAATATCTCCCATCAACCACCACCCTCTGTCTTCTATCTGCCAGCCAATTCCTAATCCAATTAGCTAAATCACCCTCTATTCACACATCTGCATTTTCTGTAGAAGTCTTCCATGGGCCACCTTATCAAACGCCTTACTAAAGTCCATATATACTACATCAACCGCCTTACCCCCATCCACCTCTTTGGCCACTTTCTCAAAAAACTCAATGAGGTTAGTAAGGCATGACCTACCCTTCACGAAACCATGCTGACTATCCCCAATCAATTCATTTCTCTCTAAATAACTATAAATCCTATCCCTAATAATTCTCTCCAATACCTTTCCCACAACAGAAGTAAGACTCACTGGCCTATAATTCACTGGAAGGTCTCTCTTCCCCTTCTTAAACAATGGGACCACATTCGCTATCCTCCAGTCCTCCGGAACCACACCCGTAACCAACGAGGACCTGAAGATCAGAGCCAGAGGCTCTGCAATCTCCTCTCTTGCCTCCCAGAGAATCCTAGGGTAAATCCCGCCCGGCCCAGGGGACTTATCCAACTTCAAACCCTCGAGAATTTCTAACACATCCTCCCTATCTACTACAATACTTCCCAATTTGCAACCCTGTACCTCAGTGTTCTCCATAGCTACATTTCCAGCACTCTGCGTGAAGAGAGAGTGAGATAAAGTGAGAGCGAGAGAGTGAGAGGGATTGAGAGCGAGTTGGAGAGAGTGAGTGCAAATGAGAGAGAAAGTGAGAGAGTGAGAGCGAATGAGTAAGAGCAAGTGAGTGAGAGAGAGAGGAATTGAGAGAGTGGGAAAGAGTCTGAGCAAGTGAGACAAAGTGAGATAGCAAGAGTGAGGGAGAGAGGGAAAGTGAAGGAGAGTGAGGGAAAGTGAGAAAGAGTGAGAGAGAGAGAATAAGAGAGTGAATGCGAGAGAATGAGTGAGACTAAAAGAGAGTGATAGAGAAGGAGAGAGAGTGAGAGACAGAGTGAGGGATCGAGAGAGGGAGAGTGAGAGCGAATGAGAGAGCAAGAGTGAAAGAGAGTGAGAGGGATTGAGAGTGAGTGAGAGAGAGTGAGAACGAGTGAGAGAGTGAGCACAAATGAGAGTGAGAGAGTGCAATAGACAGAGAGAGAGAGCGAGTGAGAGTGCGAGAAAGTGAGAGTGTGAAAATGAGAGAGTGGGAAAGAGAGAGAGTAAGAGAGTGAGAGCGAGGGAGTGAGAGCGAATGAGAAACAGTGAGAGGGAGTGAGACACAATGAGATAAAGTAAGAGAGAGACAATGAGAGTGAGAGGGATTGAGAGCAAGTCGGAGAAAGTGAGTGTGAATGAGAGAGAGTGAAAGAAAGTGAGTGAGTGAGAGAATGAGAGTGAGTGAGTGGGAGTAAGAGATTGAGAGAGTAAGAGACAGTGCTAGTACGAGAGAGGGAGAGAGAGAGAGAGAATGAGGGAGAGTAAGAGAGAGTCAGAGCGAGGGAAAGTGAGACAGAGAACTAGAGTGAGGGAGCGTGGAGGAGAGTGAGGGAGAATGAAGGACAGTGAGGGAGAGTGAGAGAGAAAGAGAGAATGTGAGAGAGTGAGTGAGGCTAAAAGAGAGTGATAGGGAGAGAGAGTGAGAGACCGTGTGAGGAAGAGAGTGAGAGAGATTAAGAGAAAGAGAGAGAGTGAGAGACTGAGAGAAAGGAAGAGAGTAAGAGATTGAGAGAGTGAGGGACAGTGCTGATGCAAGAGAACAGGAGAGAGGGAGAGTGGGAAAGAGAGTCAGAGCAAGTGAGAGAGCGTGAGAGCAAGTAAGAGAGAGAGAGTGAATGGGCAAAGTGCTGATGCAAGAGAACAGGAGAGAGGGAGAGTGGGAAAGAGAGTCAGAGCAAGTGAGAGAGCGTGAGAGCAAGTAAGAGAGAGAGAGTGAATGGGCAAGTGTGAGAGAATAACAGAGTGTGAAAGATGAGAGAGTGTGTGGGAGAGTGCAAGAGACTTCAAGAGAGTGAGGGAGATTGAGAGAGAGTTGAAGAGAGAATGAGAGAGAGAGAGAATAAGTGAGAGAGAGTGAAAGTGTGGGAGAGCATGAAACAACATGATAGAGTGTGAGAGAATGAGAGATAGAGAGGGAAAGTGAGAAAGAGTGCAAGTGAGTGAGAGAAATTGAGAAGTGAGAGAGTGTGAGAGAGAGAGTGTGAGAGAATGAGAGATAGGGAGGGAGAGTAAGAAAGAGTGAGAGAGATTGAGAAGTGAGAGTGAGAGAGGGTGAGAGAGAGAGAAAATGAGGCAGAGAGGAGAGTGAGGTAGTGAGAGGAAGAGTGGAGAGTGAGGAACAGTGAGGGAGCATAATGGAGAGTGGGAGAGAGTGAGAGAGAATGGAGAAAGTGAGAGAGACTGCATGAGAGTGAGAGAGACTAAGTATGTGTGAAAAGAGAGTGAGAGACAGTGTGATAGAGAAGAGAGAGAGACTGAGAGCAAATGAGAGAAAATGAGGGAGAGTAAGAAAGAATGAGAGAGAGTCAGAAAGAGTATGTGAGAGAGTGAGAGGGAATGAGATAGTGAGAGAGAGCACTTGGAATCCTGAATACATGGAATCCTGACCCTTCATACTCTGAACCACTGGAACCTGGAGCACGTGGAAAGTGAAGCTCTTGGAATCCCAAGCAGTTGGACCACTGAGCATTTAGAACCCGAGCCTTGGAAACCTCAAGGGTTGGAAACTCTGAGTAATTGGAACCCCAAGCCACTTGGACCCCAAGTCCTTGGAACCCTGAGCCCTTGGCACCCCGAGCACATGGAATCCCAATCACTTCGAACCTGAGCACTTGGAGCCCCGAGCATTTGGAACCCTGAGGTCTTGGAGCTCCAAGCGCTTGGAGCCCTAAGCACTTGGAACCCTGAGCACTTGATACCACAAGTATTTGGAACTCCAGCGCTTTGAACCCTGAACACATGGAACCCCAATCATTTGGAACCGTGAGTACTTGGAACCCAAATTTCTAGGAGCAATGATCAGTGAGAATCCCAAGCACTTGCAATTCCGAGCACTGGAAAAACCAAACATTTGGAACCCTGAGCAGTTGGAATCCCAAACATTTGGAAACCCGAACACTTGGAACCATGAGCACTTGGAACTCCAACCATTTGGAACTCAGATCTCTTGGAACAAAAAATTCTTTGAACCCCAGGCCCTTAGAGCTCCAAGCAAATGGAACTCCAAATATTTGGAATCTCGAGCACTTGGAACCCCGATCGCTTGGAATCCCAAGAACTTGGAACCCCAAGCTACTTGAACTCTGAGCATTTTAGAAGCATTTGGAACCCCCAAGCATTTGAAGCACTGAGCACTTGGAACACCGAGCACTTGGAACCCTGAGTCCTTGGCACCCTGAGCCCTTGGAATGCCGAGACTTTGGAACCACGAATCTTTGGCACCCTGAACCACTGGAACCCTGAGTACATGGAAACCTGAGCCCTTGGAACCCTGAGCCCTTGGAACCCCAAGTCCTTGGCACTCCAAGCATGTGGAAACCCGAGCACTTGGAACACCAAGCACTTGGAACACCAAGCACTTGGAACCCTGTAAGCTGGAACCTCGAGGACTTGGAACCCTGAGAACTTGAAACCTGGGCACTTAGAACCCCAATCACTTGGAACTCCAAGCACTTGGCACCAGAGCCTTATGAACCTCAAGTACTTAGAATCCCAAGCACTGGGATCCCCAACGACTTGCAACACCGAGCACTTGGAACCACGATCATTTGGAATCCCGAACAAATGGAACCCCGAGCACTTGGAACTCTGGGCACTTGGAATCCCAAGAACTTGGAACTCCAAGCAATTGGAACCCCAAGCACTGGGAAACCCAAGCACTTGAAAGCCTGGGCACTTGGAACCTGAGCATTTGGAACCCTGAGCACATGGAACCCAGTACAATTGGAATGCTGAGGACTTGGAAGCCCGAGTGTTTGGAACAACAAGCACTTGGAACCTGGAGAACTTGGAATCTTGAGCCCTTGGAATCCTGAGAATGTGGAACCCCGAGCACATCGAACCACTAGCACTGAGAACCTCGAGCACTTGGAACCCCAGTTCTTAGAATCCGGACCACTTAGAAATCTGAGCCATTGGAACCCCAAGCACGTTGAACCCCGATTAATTGCAGACTCAAGCAATTATAGCTCTGAGAATTTTAAACCCCAACAATTGGAACCAAAGCATTTGAACCATGAACACTGAATTAGGGTTACGGTTAGGATGAGGGGTTCGGGTTAGGGTCAGGGCATTAGGGTTAGCGTTCAGGTTAGGGCATTAGGGTTAGGGTTAGAGGTTAGGGTTAGGGTAGGTTAGGGTTAGGGCATTAGGGTTAGGGTTAGGGCATTAGGGTAAGGGCATTAGGGTTAGTGTTAGGGTTATGGCAGTAGGGTTAGGGCTTTAGGGTTAGGGTATTAGGGTTACTGTAGGGTTAGGGTTAAGGTTAGGATGCATTAGGGTGAGGGTTCGGGTTAGGGCATTAGGGTTAAGGGTTAGGGTAGGTTAGGGTTAGGGCATTAGAGTTGGGGTTAGGGCATTAGGGTTAGGGCATTAGGGTTAGTGTTAGGGTTATGGCAGTAGGGTTATTAGGGTTATGGTAGAGTTAGGGGTAAGGTTAGGATGCATTAGGGTGAGGGTTCGGGCATTAGGGTTAGGGTTAGGGTATTAGGGTTAGGGCATTAGGGTTAGGGGCATTAGTGTTAGGGTTAGGGGCATTAGGGTTAGTATTAGCGGTTAAGGTAGGGGGGCATTGCGTTAGGGTTAGGGCTAGTGCTAGGGTTAGGGCATTAGGGTTAGGGTTAGGGTCATTAGGGTGAGGGTTAGAGTTAGGGGTTATGGTTAGGGGTTAGGGTGAGGGATAGGGTGATAGTGAGGATTGGGGTGAGGGTAAGAGTTAGAGTTAGGGTACGGGCATTCG
>JAGIQG010000020.1:0-83217 GCA_024679065.1 Sphyrna mokarran
GAAAGAGACTCCTCGTCACTCCGGCCCACTTCGCTCTGCTTCGAAATCACACCATCATTAAACCTGTGATGAGATGGGAGACAAGAAAAGGAGGATATAGGCGCGCTGGGTGAACCTAACAGAGGGCGGCAAATTGAGGGCGGCAAACAGAGCTCTGCAAACATAGGGCCGCAAACAGAGGGTGGCGAACAGAGGGCCCCTAACAGAGGGCGGCGAACAGAGGGCAGCAAACAGAGGAATGCAAACAGAGGGCCTCAAACAGAGGGCGGAAAACAGTGGGCGGCAAACTGTGGGTGGCAAACAGAGGACCCCAAACAGAGGGCGGCAAAAAGAGGGCGGCAAACAGATTGGAGCAAGCAGACGGTGGCAAACAGAGGGCGGAAAATAAAGGGCGGCAACCAGAAAGTGGCAAGCAGAGGGCATCGAACAGACGGCGGCAAACAGATGGTGGCAAACAGAGTGCAGCAAACAATGGGCCACATGCGATCCCTGTCCACGTTTATAGATTAAATACTAAATTTGAGACAATTTAGGGAAAATCTGTTTTGCCGGTTAGCCCAAGAGCACATCGTTGGGATGTGGGAGGAAACTGGAGCTCCTGGAGAAAACCCACGCAAGCACGGGGAGAATGCGCAAACTCCCAAAGATACAGGCCCTTAATTCATTTATCTGCACAGCACAGCTGTAGTCACTGCGCTGTCATGTTGCCCATCAGATGATCCTTGTCAAGCATACACTAACGACGTGAAGGAGTAGAATACTGTCGATGAAGGTCCAAGAGCAGTTCTCTGACGAAACATCGCGTGTATGCACCTCGTTAGACAACAAGGTGTTGACAACAACAAAATACCTGTAGGATAAAAACCAGTACATCAATATTATCATGTATTTACTCAGTCCCAATGACCCCTCATAAATCAGACTTTCCATACCATGCAGCATCCAGGTAAAACTCCTCTGCAATCTTTCCAAAGTTTCCACGTCCTTCCGGTAGTCAGGCGACCAGAACTGGACATAGTATTCCAAATGAGGTCTAGCCAGCGTTTTATCCATGGTAAATGTCGGTGGATTGAAGAAAGCACGGGCGGGCCCTGTGTGTTATTTTTTTCTGAGATTTCATGCGGCGTCATGGGGGCTGTGTGAGTTCCTCTGTTAGAGAGTTGATGCAGCCTTGACTGGGGGCCCTGTGCATGTTACTCTGACAGCCTCAATAGTTCAGATGCAGTGATTAGTTGCCTCTCCAGCATTAAAAGGAGCAAGTGAAATGGAGGGGAGCACAGCACAGTGTACCGATCGGCCAACTTTAGGTAGGAGGTGAGGGCAGTACAAATTTCTAGAACTGAGGAAGGTCAGTAATGAACCATTGCAAGGCACGAGGATTCCGTTTTCCAATGCCTGAGGGGAAATGTGATAGTTACAATCATGATGAAGAAGTGTTTGGACACTGTGGAGTGTATTTTCTCATTTCGCCCACCAAAGGCGAGGGACAGGACTCAGAAAGGCCCGTTATCATCCGATGGTATTTTCCAGTATTGAGAAAGTGCAGCTGAAAAATCTTACCCTCTGGTTGTGGAGAAATTTATCCCACATTTGGAACTTCTGATGGCAGAGAACTCGGGTTTGAGGTATTGGGCAATATAAAAAAGCCAACGAAGAGTGACAAGGAAAAAATAATTGTGGCTTTCCAATAAGACTACGATAAAATTTGCAGAGCTTTTTTAAAAATTAGGTTTAATAAGGGCAATAGTGGTGCCTCACAGAATCAGGCAGCCGGGTTCAATTCGAGTAACTGCGTGGAATTCTCCCTTGAGTCTACGTATGTTTCCTCCGAGTGCTCTGGTTTCCTCCCACATTAAAAGAGATGATGTTAGTTGATTTGCCCATGCTGAACCGTTGTCCAAAGAAGTGTAAGTTAAGTGGATTGGCCACTCGAGCCCATTCGTGTCAAAGGTGTGTAGGGTAAGTCATAATAGATTAAGGCATAATAAATTACCCCTTACTATGCAGAATGTACGGATTATGTGGATTAACCAAGCTAAGTACAAAACCATACTACAGGGAAGGATATGTGTGAGGATGAATGCTCTTTCAAACAATCAGACTCAATGATCGGAATGGCCTCTATCTTGCACTGTAGAGATTGTGTGGTATCACCAGCACACAGAGAAGTGGATCTGTGGTGCAGGCGATAGCAGGAAGTCAGGCGAGTCTCCCAGTATCCATATCGTTTTGCAATTGATGTGAGAAACACGAAGGAACGCCGCGGACATTTAGCAGAATATCTTCAAAAGTATGTCTGAAATGCCTCAGGGCGCCGGAGACTGGGATCCGATTCCTTGCTTGGTCACTAACTGTTTGAAATCTACCAATGTTCCCATGCCTGCATAGGTTTCCTCTGTGTCTTCTCGTTTCCTCCCAGAGTCCTGGGTGTTGGATGCTTTGGCGATGCTAAGATTTCTTTCTGTTCCTGAACAGGCACCGTGGTGTGGCGACTCGGCATTTTCAAAGTAACTTCATTGCAGTGTTAACATAAGCCTACTTCTGATACTAATAAATAAACTTTAAAACTTTAGAACATATATCCCAAGGGGCGGGAGTGAACGACATTGCTCACTCCGAGTTTGGAAAATCCCGCCCAAGGTCCATGGACATTTTCATTGTCCACCCTTCGCCTACTCCATGGCGAGCAGGACGAGTGGATTCTGTAAATGAGTGGATTGTAACTGACATATCTATCCTGTTATTTGCGTAACTCGTAGTTCAATGTATCAGAGCTCGATACAATTCGTGAGACAGGTAAGTCTCTATCATATGGCAATGAATCTGTTCAATTGCATGGTTCTTATTATTATTTCTCACATTGGTGGCTGTTTAATCAGTTTTGTCTATTGATAACTTACATAACCTTTTTTGTGTTGTTACAAGGTTAAGAGTGACATGGCAGAGCGCATAAGAAGCAGCAGTCCCCCTGAGTTGAAGAGTCAGTCTCCAGGTGACATTGGTTCAAAGTGTCGGGGACAGGAATATTATGGGAGGATGTGAAGAGAAGCGTTTTTACCCAAAGGGGTGTTAATTGTCTAGAATGCCCTGCTTGGGAGGGTAGTAGAGACTGAGAGGTATCGTGGCACAGAGATTAGCAATGCTGCCTCACAGTGCCACAGACCTGATTTCGACCCGCAGCTTGAGTCATTGTCATTATGCAGTTTACATATGCAGTTTACATATCCATTATGTACATGGATTTCCTCTGGTTGCTGCAGTTACCTACCACAGACTGAAAGATGTGCAGGTTAGATGCATCGGCCATGCGACATTCTCCCTCTGCGTATCTGAACAGTTGCCAGAGTGTGGCCACAACGTAATTTTTAGCATAAATGCACTGCAGATTTAATATTAAAGTTAAAGTTCATTTATTAGTCCCAGGTAAGATTAACATTAACATTGCCATGAAGTAACTGTGAAATTCCCCAAAGTGCCGCAGTCCGGGCCTGTTTATGTCCATGCACCTAACCGGCTTGCTTTTCAGAAAGTGAAAGCAAACCGGAGCATCTGGAGGAAACGCACACAGACACGGGGAGAACGTGGAAACTATGCACACAGGGCGACCCCAGATCCCTAACGGTGTGAAGCAGCAGTGCTAACCACTGTGCCACAATGCCGCCACAATGTATGTAATGTAAGCCCACTTGTGAAAATAATAAAGACACGTAAAAGCTTAGATGCCTCACCACCTGCAGGTTCCTCCACAAGACACCCAAAATTCTGACTTTGAAATATATTGGCGTGTCAATTCACACTCGCTGGGTCAGAATCCTTGAATTCCATCTCTAACGGTATTGTGGACCAGCCGTTAGCACATGGACTGCAACGATTCAAGAAGAAAGCGCACTGGCAGCCAGTGACGCCTATACCCCACGAATGGTATTAAAAATACATTCTTGGATAGGTTTTATTCAGTGTCGCTCATTCACTGGTGTGAACTAGCCTCTGGCAATTTCACATCATCCTTCTATGGAATATCCGCCTAATCTGCACATCTTTAGACACAAAGGCGCAATTTAGCATGGCCAATACACCAAACCTGACATCGTTGGGCACTAAGGGCCCGATTGGCAGAAAAAGTTGATGAAGCCAGTAACGTAAACCACATCCATCTCTGCACTTGTTCCTTTTTACCATGGATCGAAAATGGCCCCGACGAGGACCTTGCCTGAAAAACGAAGCTCTGATCACCACTATTGGCCGTGTATTGCCGTGCATTTAAATTGATTTAATGCGCACAAAACCGATCTTGCCGGCACTTCCCCCTTTACCATTGTATTTGCCCATCCAGATTCAGCACGAAAAAGACATGCTCTATAAAAGTGAGATTTAGGCGCCCAAGCTAGTGAGCAGCTAACCGCCGGACATCCAGCAGTTCTCTGCTTGAGATCGGATGGAGAGGGAGTGGGTGTCTGTTCTCACTCTACCTGAGATCAGTGAGGGGAGAAGGTTGAACGCTACCACTCTGCCAGAGCTAAGTGAGGGGGGCGGGGGCATCTGCTGCCACTCTGTCTGTGATCATTGAGCGGGGTGGGAGAATATTGGGTCTATCCAAAGTGCTGACGACTGAAGCTGATGCCTGAATCTTCTTCCCAAATAGAGGTACATAGCGGCAATACTTGCCGTTCTTCAGTGAGGGGGAAAGAGTAGTTGCCCGTTGCCACTCTGCCTGTGATTAGTGAGTGGGGAAGAGTAGTTGTCCGCTGCCACTCTGGGTTGGGGGGGGAGGGTCAGCTGCCAGCCTGCCTCTGGTCAGTGAAAGGGAATGGCGAGAGGGGCCAACAACCATGTTGAGTGGATGGAGGGAGATGAGCAGGATAATGGGGTCAGTAATGTTGTGGGGCAGGAGCAGAATCTTTGGGGGACTGTGTGGGATGTGACAAAGATCTGCATTCAATCATTTTTTTTCTGTGCATATGCAGTTGGAGACGCCAATCAGAGCTGCAGTTGGATTTTGCCGACAATTGACAATTGTTTCAGAACTATCAGTGGATTGTTAATTCTAGATATTCCTTCTTTCTTGAATTCCCTACTGGACATTAATGAAGTAATAATCATAAGATTAAATCAAAATATGGCAAATGCTGTAATCTAAAACTGCTGGAAAATTATTATGACCTGATGGAGGTTTACAAGATAATGAGTGCCATGAACAGTGCAGATAGCCAGATACTCATTTCTGAGGTAGAAAAGTAATATATTAGAGGTGAGAGGGGAAAAGTTTCGAGGAGAAGTGTGAGGCCGGGTTTTTTTATATCCACGGTGCTGAATGCCTAGTATGCTCAGCCTGGTGAGTTGTTGGGAGCACGTATAATAGTCGTATTTTAGGGGCATCTAGAATTTACTGTTACTGAACTCAATTTCCACTGTTGGCCATGGTGGAGGTTGAACTTACGTCTACAGTACATTAGCTGAGATGAGCGTTTATATCACTTGGCCATTCCCTCTGAAAATGAATGTCTTTCCCATAATCTGCAACATTCTCTTTACTGCCTTACACTTAACACGGTGACAATTCTAATACTGTGTCGGGGGAAGTGTGGTTTGTCCAAATGTGCCACCAGATAACTGGTAGGCATGGCAATAGCTGATCTCCTGTTCATCACTGTCGATCTGATATGGAGGCACATTCCCGCAGTATACCGTCTGAAATTCAATTTCATGAGAAATGTGCCTGTGTGTAATATCCACGCTGCAGTACTTTACGCTGTTACCGACTGTTCTGGGTGGTTGACAGTTAGCTTCACAGTCGATCGATATGTCGCCATTTGCTATCAGAAGCTGAAAGCCAAATACTGCTAGGAAAAAACAGCACTTGTGGTTTTATCAACAATTACTGTATTCATTTCTCTGAAAAATATTTTTTGGTGTTTTATGTATACAAGAAAATACAGGCTCATTAACCAATGCTGGTTCTGTGCAGTATCACAGAGCTTTCAAGAGTCAAACGTGTGGGGCGAACCTCGAATTTTCTTATTACATTTTAACACCATGCATCCCATTTGTATTGGTTTTGTTGTTCAATGCTTTCACCGACAAGTATATTTTAGTAACAAACAGAGCCCGCAGCAAATTCCGGCGTCATGTCACTGGTGAAAGTCCCACGACATTGCTTTGTATATTATCTCAGGGAACTTCATCCTACTCCACTAGATCCACTAGATCTGCCGATCTTTGAACACTCATGTAAAATTAAGCATGCTCAATTCGCCCACCCTATACATCTTCCAACACTAAGAGGCAGTTAGCGCGACCAATGCACTTAATCCACATATCTTTACACACTAAGGGGCAATTTAGTGTGGCCAAAGCACCTAACCCGCATATCTTTAAACATTAACTGGCTATTTTGGCATTAATAATCCATCCAAACGACATTTCTGTTGAAACAAAAGACAATTTCACGGAGACAATCCGCATATGTGGATATTAAGGGGTATTTTAGCACGGCCTAACCACCCAAGCTGCACCCATTTGGACACGAGGGGAAAATTTAGCATGGTTAACATATATACAGTAAATATCTTGAGATGCTAAGGGCTGTTTAGCATGGCCAATCATCTTAACCAGCACGTGTTTGGAAATCAGACCACCCAGAGAAAACCCATTCGGATCGGAGAGAACATGCAAAATCGACACAGACAGTGACCTGAACTTGTAATTGAGCCTGTGCTCTTGGCACTGTGAGACAATAGTTCTAAATATTGTGCCACCATGCCACCCTAAACAAGACAAAGTCAATACGGGAAATCTGCATAATGAATTCAAAATGGCCAAGGATTAAAAGTTTGTTGTAACATTGACAAAGTGGGAACTCTTGTAAACTCATCAATTTGAGAGCATGTGTGAACAAATTGTTAATAAAACAATGGATAAACACAAGGTTAACAATATTGAATTTCTCATTGGAATTTAGCTGAGAGGGACCCAAACTCAATTGAGCCGGCATGATGACAGATTTCCAATGCCTGACCTCGGATTGATTATACAACAGAAACCCTCCTTTGCAGAAGGAGGGATCCACAAACACTCTCTGCCTTCTGCCGGCAGGCCAGTTGTGGATCGACATGGCCAAAGCCCCTTGGATCCCATGCCCTCTCAACTTCTCCAGAAGCTTTGCATGGTGGAAAAGCCTTCCAGGTGTCATGAACAAGATCCTGCTTTAGTCAGGAAAGTACATTTTTGATGTACTTTACCCTCATGTTATTGTCAACATTTTTTGATTCATTCATGGAAGATTGGTCTCTACTGCCCTTGCACTGATTGGCTCAGCCAATTCACAGGGCACTTGAGAACCAATCGCATTGCTGTAAAGAAGGCAGATTTCATTCTCTAAAGTACATTAGTAAACCAGATCGGTTTTTTCCTATAATGGTCTCAAGGTCATCAGTTTGAATATTTTTGAATGAATTCATCTGCCGCTGTGGGATTCGACTCAGGGTCCCGTGCAGATTGCGGAAGCACAAAGATTCCGGAAACTGGAATTCTATTGCCCATGCTGTTTAGACCTGGCAAGGATGTTACTAAACTAGAAGAGTGTAGAAAGGATTTAGTAGGATGCTGTCGGGATGGATTGAGTTATAAGGAAAGGCTGGATAGAATGGACCTTTTTTCTCTGGAGCGTAGGAGGCTGAAGTGTGAACTTACAGATTCTATAAAATAATGAGGGGCACTGATCACCTAGGTAGTCAACATCTTTTCCCCAAGGTAGAGGTGTCTAAAACTATAGGTTTAAGATGAAAGCGGAGAAATACAAAAAGGTCCAGAGTGGCAATATCTTCACACAGAGGGTGGTGAGTGTCTGGAATGAGCTGCCAGAGTTGCTGCATTGCATCTTGAAGACACTGCACACTGCTGCCAATGTGTACCTGCGGTCACAGAGTCACAGGATGGCATCTTACGGCCACATTGTTGTTCCATCCTCCCCACTCCGATTCCATGGGCGGTAGAATTCTGGAGCTAGCGTTGCACTGTGTATAAAAGGCCATATATAAGCTGCGTATAAAACTTCCTCTCCAGGCTGTATAGATTTAAGCTAAATACAAAGATTCAAGATGCAGTGTAGTGATATTGAAGATGTGACTTTATTTAACCAAACGATCTAGTGGGAGAATGATATGAGGATGCCCCGCACTCAAGCTATAGAATACAGACTGCTGGAAATCAGTCTGTAGAACCATGTGCCCATGAATTATAAATTCCCAAAATCGTATTGCCATTCTCATGATCCGTAAACATTAATACAAATCAGGGAAGTGAAGGTGTAATCCTATAAAAGGTGAAGGGGGGGAAATCTGTGTCAAACTGGAAGAAATGACAGAGGTGCTTAATGAATACGATATTCACGCTGGAAAATGATCTGGGAAGTTGAACTGCAGGTTTGCAGCAGACTGAAAAGATTGAGTATGTGGACGTTAAAAAAGAGGATGTGTGGAACTTTTGAATTCTATCAAGATAGATCAATCGCCAGGAACGGGTGGGATGTACTCCATATTTCTGTGGGAGGTGAGGGAAGAGTTTGCAGAGCCCTGGCGATGATCTTTGCGTTGTCGATGGAGACGGGAGAGGTTCTGGAGGATTGGAACATTGCGGATGTGGTTCCTATTTTTCAGGAATGGAAACAGAGTCCGGGAAATTACCGACGGGTGAGTCTTGACCTCAGTGGTTGGTAAGCTGATGGGGAAGATACTGAGGGGGAGGATTTATGAACATTGAGAGACGTATACTAAGATGAGAAATAGTCAGCGCGGCTTTGTCAAAAGCAGGTCATGCCTGACGAGTCTAATGGACTTCGTTGAAAATGTGACTGAACACTTCGATGAAAGAAGAGTGGTAGATGTGGTTTACACGGACTTCAACAAGGCGTTTGATAAGGCCCTCAATTAATGAGAAGGCGAGAGGGCATGAGATCCAAGAGGCTTTCGCCTTGTGGATTCAGAACTAGCTTCCCTGCAGACGGCAGAGAGTGGTTGTGCATGAGTGTTTTTCTGCCTTGAGGTCGGTCAACAGTGGAGTGCACAGGGTTCTGTTCTGGGACCACTGGTGTCTGTAATTTTTATGTGATCTGAATGAGGAAGTGGAGAGACGTGGAAGGAAGTGGAGTAAGTTCATTGATGATACTGGTGGTTTTGTGTATAGTCTGGAGGGATGTCAGAAGTTGCAGCGAAACATAAATAGGATGCAAGACTAATGCAAGATGTACTGATAAACACACACACAGAAATACTCACAAACACATGCACACACAAATACACACTGAAAAACCTGCACACACGGACACAAACACAAAACACGCACACGTATGCGCACACGTGCACACACAAAAACAGAGACATGGATGTTCACACACAAATATACACACACTGATATGCACACATCGGCAGTCAAGTGTGCTACACACACAAACTCACAGATGCACACACTGATGTACACATACACATCGTATATACGCACACAGACATGCAGTGCTTGACATACAGATAATGATATAAACACATAGACATGCACACTGATATACTCAGATACACATTGAGATATATATAACACATAACGCGACTGTACAATCACAACTGTGCACTCACACTGACATAAACAAGCACAGTGATATACACACCCAGATGAACAGATAAACACATTCAGATACACTGATTGACACACAAAGACTAATATGCAAAGGTACTCACAGACACACACACATTCTGCTAAACAAACACTGATAAACACACAGATAGAGATACGCAGACTGAAATGTACACATTGACAGATTCACACACTGACACAAATATACACACATACATACATATAGACACAAACACATGTACACACATCAGCTTCTATTTGGTTTAAGCACTTGTCACTCAGTGATTTGAGCTCCCTGATTTTTTTGTGGGAGTGGGACGTTAGCTGCTTGCGGTCTGATTAGCTGACATGATTGTGAGTCAGAATGATCAGCCATTGATTGACTGACAGCTGATGAGACAATGTGTGGAGACCAGTCATTCGTGGACTTGGTTGTCAGGAAGCAAGCAGCATTTCTGATTGGCTGATTGGGGCAGTAGTCTGTCTGGGATCTCATTGTCATAGGCCATCTGTTAGCAACCCAGTCTCTGATTGGAGGAGGCAGTCATTCCAGTTTCCGATTGGCTGAGGCGATCAGTTCCTGTTCTATGATTGGCTGTCGGTCAGTTTTGTTTCTTCATTAATTGAATGATTGACGTAACTTGATATTTCACGGCAATTCGGATCTGCTCCCTTAATTTGGATTGAGTAACCACGTAAATGAATGTATTTGTGCAGCAATTTATATCCTGCAGCATAAATCCGACTTCTTGAAATGTATATTCGGGAAGTGTGAGGCGAAGTAGTCCTGTCAAATAGATAAAACATATAACGGACACCGACCAGAGGAGAATGAAAGCTCCGGATATGCTGAAGAGTAAAATCATTGATTACCTCCTGCTCTCCATCTCGGGGTCTCTGTGATTCTCTCCCCAATTCTGAGCCTTCAGTCCTTTCCGGACTCGACTGGCAACTAAAATGTGACTGACTGTCAGAGCATTAATCAACAGAATTAAACCAAATGGGAGCAATGGTGTTAAAATCCGATCTAACCAGGAAAATCCAATCCACCCGGGATCAGTCCAGTAGCTTGCCTTTGTCCGACAGCCCCACTGGACATCATTGAATATCCACCGAGGTTGGTACGTGAAATACCAGGGGACGTTTTTCACAAAGAGCAGGATGCCGGTTGTTGCCAGAACCACAATCACAGTTTTCCCAGTGCAATATTTAGTTTTCAATTTCTGGCAGCCAATGGCTACAAATCGATCAAAAGAGAAAGTGACGGTGAACCAGACTGAACAGTCTCTGGCTGCACACTGCAGGACAGTGTGAACACGACACACGGTGGTGCGCCATAGGAAATTCAGGGGGAAATAATAACCATTTATATTTTTGAGAAAGGGTTGAGTGATGATGAACAGTAGATCCGCTGTTGCCATCGCAACCAGATAGCGAGTGGTGCAGACGGAGAGGCCACACTTTCCCCGACTTAGGATCACAATTCCCAGTAAATTAGCTGTCAGAGAATAACAGATAAGAGACAAGAAATTAGTGAGAAAAATTCTCCGTGCCTGAACCGGCTGTACGAAGATGATTTCAACATCAATCAGGACAGGGGTTCCCGGGGTGGTAGTGTTGTTGGAGAAATTCAGTTAGACGTTAACATTGCAGATTGGAAAGTCGCCAATTTTTGCTGGTCAAATATGGACTGCGGGACAGGAAGCTGTGAATTACACCTCTCTCTGATGGAGAAACTCTGCAATTCTGATCATTCAAAAATTTCAGAGAGATTGATTTCTCATCTGATCTCTTTTAAAGGATTAATTCAAATTGGACGGGGTATACCATAGATTAGCAACAAAATCTGCAATCCCTTCCTGCACCCAATTATCAGATTGAACACTTCCCTGGAGCTGGCGGAACTGGATGTCAAATCAGGATTTTTCTATTTAATCTTCCCTCTCCAAATTCCCTCTCCAGAGGAACAAAAAGACACAATGAGGACAACGCTCCACTAATAACTACACCTTGCAACTTGGTCAGATATTCCATTCTGGTTATTGCTTCACATTTAAAGGTTAATTTATTCTTACTCGCACTAAATGTTATTTCAGGCCGATTGCTGTCATTGAATTCCAATCTAACAATACACGAGCTTCCAATAATAATAAGATCATTGATTACTGAGCCTATGAATTACATGCAGAGTTTTGTCAGTTGATGAAAAGGATTAAAAACCACAGAGATATTTCAAGTAATTTGATTGAAGTAAATTACGTCGTTCACCCGGTATCTGTGTAACATTGAGAATGAGATCAGCATGGAACATTTTCAGTTGGGGTTTAAAATCAGAGAGCCGCTAACACACAGATTTACACAACCTCAATTGCTAGAGTCACTCACCGGGAACACCAATAGCAGCAATGACTGGGTAGAATATTTTCTCAGCTACCTCAACCGGATACAGCATCTTCCGTGTGAAGTAATGTACCGCTTCGTGCTACTGACAGTCTCTCTGTCTCAAAACTCTGAATCTATATATGCGTTCAATTTATACAGAATCACCTCAGGGACTGAGGAAGCAATATGATGTGAAGATCTTTTAAAAAAACAATTGAGTAAACAAATGACGAAACTGAGTTCAGTGATGGATAATATTATCTTCAGGTGGAGTTATCTCTTATCTAATACTGGATTCTGATGATCAGATTTGTCAACTAATAACACATTGAATGATGTTATCCACTCAAATACCATCAGTTCCATCTTTAGGTCTCACATTGTTTCAGTGATATCTGTCACTGGACTGTGACATTTCAATAATTGAATCTTATATATTTCCCTGTGTGGGATTTAACTGTGGACATTCAGTAATGTAAATTAAGTGGGTTATGGGTAAGCTTAAATTGCACAATCCTGCTGATCAGTTAACTGTGACTATTAAATCAGCAAGGACAATTATTTCATCACTAAATCTCGGTGCTTCTCAAACAAAAAAAAATCACTTACAAATAATGAGATATCTCAGAAAATTCAAACCCTGCAAATATAAACTATACTAAGAGTATAATAGTACGCTTAATAACAGCCCGTCAGCGTATCAATCACCACCTCTCTCGTGACTGTAATATCATCAAGGACCTCATCTCCTATCACCCTCTATCCTTAATTTTGGGCAAGCTATTTACGACCTCCTCCTTAAAAACCGACACAGAAAACTTATTCAAGGTCTCCGCCATATAGTTATCATTCACCATTAAACCACCACTCTCATCCTCCAAGGGTCCAACATTAACTCTGGTCATTCTCCTATTCTTTATATATTTATAAAAACTTATACTGTCCTTTTTGATATTTCAAGCTAGTTTAGCCTCATATTCTATCTTTCCTTTTTTAATAAATTATTTAGTCATTCTTTGCCAATCGTCCGATCGCTCTGAACGCCTCAGCTTTTGATTTAATACGCTCCTTAATTTCCCAGGAAACTACGGCTGATTTTCCCTTCTTCCTGCAGTCCTTCTTCACCACCATATTTTTGCTGAGTATCAAAAAAGATCGCTTTAAAAATCCTCCACTGTTCCTCAGCCATCCTACCAACCAACGTACTCCTCCAATCCACAGTCGCCAATTCCTCCCTCATCCTATCATAGTCCTCCCTGTTCAAACATAGTACACAGGTCCTGGACGCTTCTAACTCATCCTCCATCTGCATCATAAATTCTATGATTTAGAATTTACCACACTATGATCACTCACCCCGAGAGGATCCCTGACATGAATATCCCTAATTCTACCTACCTCATTACCAGATCCAGGATAGCACGCTCTCTCGTCTGTTCCGTAAAATACTGTTCAAGGAACCCATCCAGACAGCATTCTAAGAACTCCTCTTCCGGCCCACCGTGTCCAGCTTGTGTCGCCCAGTCAATATGCATATTGAAATCTCCTATTTCATAATCTCGCTATTCTGATAGCGTAGACATGAAGCAGTAGCCTGTTAGGAAAAATGGTTAAGTATTTGGTATGAAATAAATTTAGTATGAAACTTAGTATTTAGTATGAAATAAACTTAGCAGACCAAGCCATTTCAAAATGCCAGATCCTTGTAAAACTGACTGACTCTGAACAAAGAAATGACTACAACCAAGGACGGCCAAATAAATGGCCTCAGCCTGTTTAGATAAGATTGACTTCTCACAGCCTGAGTGAGACTTGATTAACACCAGGGAAGCCTGTGTTTACACGGTTGACTCCACGTACATAACATACGAGACATTAGGTAAGGTCGGGGATCTAATAGAGGTGTACAAGATTATGAGGGTATAGATAGAGTAAACAGGGTTAAGCTTTTTCCTATGATAGACTCAAGTAGCATGAGGGGTCGCGGCCTTAGGGTGAGGGGGGTAAGGTATAATTTGGATGCTAGAGGGAGTTTTTTCACACAGAGGGTGGTGGGGGTATGGAATGCGCTGCCAAGTAAAGTGGTGGAGGCAGGCACTCTGGAATTATTTAAGAAATACTTAGATGGGCACATGAACAGAATGGGAATGGAGGGATATAGAAAACTGATTTAAAATAGGGATCATAAGCCTTGGGAGTTCCTCGGAAGTGTGTAAATAGATGATGATATTGATGTATTTCTTTTTATCCTACAGGTGCTTTGGTCCACCTTGTCTAACGCGGGGCATACACGCGATGGGTCGTGAGAGGGCTGCTCTTGGATTTTTTTTGAGTGTCCTAGTGCTTCACGTCTTTAGTGTATGCTTGACCTGGCCCATTTGATGGGCAACACGACAGGTTAGTAACTATCGCTGTGCTGTGCAGATACATGTATTTGGGCCTGTGTCTGTGGGGGTTTGCGCATTCTCCCCGTGCTTGCGTGGGTTTTCTCCTGGTGCTCCGGGTTTCCTCCCACATCCCAAAAATGTGCTCTTAGCACATTACCAATTAGCACTGGTGGGTCAAATTCTTTCTAAATGGTTTCAAATTTGGTTTTTAATTTACAGATCTATAAACATAGACAGAGATCACGGGTAGAGGGTGGGAACACTGGGTGGCGGCGCGGGCTCGTTGGGCTAAAGGGCCTGTTTCCCGATCTTTTTTGTTCTTTAATGAAAGAGTCACGGATCTGTTTGTTACAGAAAACAAGGATGAAGGAGTCACAGAGCCAAGGTCAGGGAAGAGGGAAACCACAGAATTTGTGTTGTTCAATATACTACTGACATTATTACTAACATAATATAAGCTGATAAGAAAATATATAATTATTGAATTGATCCTTGTAATGGATGCAATCTTGGGATAGAATCAGCAGTGGACTGCTGTCTGTGTCCAAGATTCAGCCATATACTGCATGAACTTTGGTGATAACAAAAAACTTGCTGATTTTTAGAAATGCAAACATTGCTAATTTTGAATATCACAACTCGGGAAGCAATAAATTCCCCAGTACAACATTGGAACACTAAGATGAATTTAGCATGGCCAATCCACCCAACTTATACATTTGGGACACTAAGGGACAATTTAACATGGCCAATCCAGCTAAATTCCACATCTTGAGATAGCAAGGGGCAATAAAGCATGGCCAGACCCCCTAACCTACATGTCTTGTTGGTTATTGATTGGGGGTGGATGTTTGAGGGGAAGTCCACGTCTGATATGTGGGAGTCTGTTCAGGGACATCCGATAAGGCACAGACATGTGCCTGTTCAGAGGAAGGATGGGATAGGTAAGATTAGAAAACCGTGGATAACCAGGGATATTGATGAGTTGATCAGAAAGAAAAGAGAAGAGTATGTTAGGTCCAGGCAACTGAGAACGGACAGAATTAGAACATAGAACATAGAATACAAACACCTTCGGCCGACAAGTTGCGCCGATCATATCTATATCTGCCAGGCCTCAGAACTCTCTGTAACTCCCAATCCCGTTAAATCCCATGTACTCATTTGTTGGTAAATATGGGAATGGCAGTTGAAAGTTGGAGTTGTCAATGCATCTGTTTGAAGAGGTGAAGAAAGGACACGACCAAGGCATTGTATTAGGAATTGAGGATATATCAGGCTCGAGGATTTGGTAGTGAGAGAGAGAGAGGAAACTATCTCTGGTCGATTCAAGAGGGGCATAAATGCATGTGCCCCATATCATTGTGAGGAGCAGGTGCAACAAAATATGGTGGACAGGAATTTATGGATATGGGCAGACATTCAATACGTTTTGCACTGGGATTTTGATCACATAGGATGCTTCATATCCTGCAAGAATTTGTATGTACTTGGACTAGGCTGGCACTGTGGGTCGGCTTAGTATATATCAAAACATGTACAACCAGTTTTTATGATCCCTTTAGCTTTACTTCTAAACTTTGCTCTCCAATTCGGAGTCACACTTCCTTTTCTGAAATAGAAACTGGCCCAAATCGTTAGGTCATTGCACTTCCTTGTATTATTCGCTGAGCCTAATATTATCTCTAATTTCCTTTGGAAGCCATGTTTCGGTTACAATTCCCTTATGATTCTAGCGCCAATCAGGATTGAATGACATCTGCAGCTGACAAAAATTCGAGGATTTGGGGTTTTAAGAATTTTGCCATTGAATTCTCCAGACAGAAACTTACCTGTAGAGAAAGACCACCAGGAATTTGACCCCTCAGACTTTAATGCCAACTAACTTTAATGTTTGTTTCTTTTATTGATGGGATCCCTCATTTAAAAAACTTTCTATTTGTTGCACTCCCTATTCTACACCATAGCCGTGTGCATGAGATTGAGCACAACTTCTGTAAACACTCCACATTTCTGAGTTTGATAGATGATGAAGTATTTTCAGTATGCTACTTACAGCATTCCAATCTGTTACGAAGTTCTACATATAAGCATAAAAATGTGTTTTTGACAATTGTAAATGCTGAAAATGAACTTAAAGAAAATGAACTTTAAAAAGATGAACCTTTGGGCTTGGATTTTTAAATGAAGAAAGCAAGCTGCGGGAGCCAATAGTGCAACATTGTGCCAAAAGCCTAAGAGCCAGAGTTCTAGAATACCAAAATAGGCTTTTGTATTGGACCAATGACGTTCAATTCATCATTCAAAGATACAGAGCCAATTGAACTCAAGTTTCATTGCTGTTTACAACGTCAAACCACTCAAATTCCAGAAATACTGTGTGATAATCTTGGTATTTAAATCCAGCCAAGGGGAAGCAACTATTAGAGCAATCTTTCTGCCTCATTTGTCAGAAGGAGGGAGAGGCGGGATTCTCAGGGAAACTCCTGCAGTTTCATAAAACTTCATAAAACTTACCATTCACAGTCGAAATAGATCCATTCGAAAAATATGCCAGACGTGAACAGCAAAGACATTCAGATGTCTAGCAAATGGCTGATTGGGAAATTTTTTTGAGAATGATGGCATCTAAAAGCCTTTGTTTCATTCATGAACCTTGACTCTTTGAACACCATTGTATTAGGAGTTTAGTCTGTTTGTAACTTATTGTAATAAGGTTGCTATCAGTTTGAAAAAATAAAAACCAGTTAATTGTTCATGCATGGTGCGAAAGGTAAAAAGCATGCACCCCCACTGTAACCAACTGATATCACGAAAATACAGGAAATGTTCTTTAAACAGAGCGACAAGCTCACAATGCTGATAATCACAGCAGCAGTTTTCTCAGTGTGGTATTTTGTTTTCAGTTTCTGACAGCAAATTGCCACAAATCGATCAAAGACAAAAGAGACCGTCAACCAAACAGAAATGTCTCTAGCAGCTGGAGACATGTAGAGAATGAATCTGCACATGGGAGTGTAGAGAAGGATAATAGAACATAGAACACTACAGCACAAACAGTCGTGCAGCCCACAAGTTGTGCCAATCATATCTATACCTGCCAGGCCATAGAACTATCTGCAACTCCTAATCCAATTGGTGTCATACATTGCAGCAATGTGATGTAAGATTACATTACAGACAATAACCAGGAGATCCGCTGTCACAGGTAACAGGTGATGCATTTGGAGAAACCACAATTTTTGTAAGACAGAATGCCAATTGTTGTGATGTTTACTGTGAGAAATAGAATAGGATATATCAATGTAGCCAACCAATGATTATGCTGATGAATAACACAATAACTGGTGAAGCAAAATAAAAAAGAATCTGCTGGAAATATCATTATTTCACATCCATAAAATGTAATCTCTACGTGTGTAGGGAGGCCATTTGGCCCATCAAGCCTGCATGGAAAACAATCTCTCACAGGCATAACAGTTTCAGCCAGAGTAATGAGGTTGGATTGCTGGAGCATGAACTATCCGTTGAGTCCGAATTGCTGGTCAAATCAGGAAACCTCATGCTCCTTATTAAAGCTGTTTTGTCAGTCCCTACCGAAAAGGCCGGCTCTATGTATATGTCATAATTTAGAAATAAAGTAGCTTGATGAAGAGAGTTCATCTATATGGAGTTATTTCCATGGCAATGAAGCACAGCAGTGTCCTGAAGGAACTTGCTGAACAATTGCACATATTGGGGGTAAGCTACTGTTGGGAAAACATGCCACTCTTTGGAAAGTTGGAATCTTTTGATCCTGCAGATCAGACTCGGCCCAAAAGGGTGAAGTATTTCTTGGGAGAAAACGACATTACTTCAGAAGAGATGCAAAGGGTTACCCTGCTGACTGTGTATGGGCCAGCAGTGTTTGTGATTATATGCAGTTTAACTTTTCTGGAGGTACCAGGCACAAAGTCCTTCCAAGAGTTGTCAGACATGGTTCAAGAGTATTGAACTATGATTGATTCTTCGAGGAGCAAGGAGTCAATTACCAGTTCGCTGAAAAGACTAATACGTCTGGCAGAGGCTTGTGAATTCAGCGTGATATTAAATGAGAAGCGCTGAGACAAAATGGTCTGCGGAATCAACTATATACTATACAGAAAAGTCTATTGGTGAAGGTCCAGCTGGACTGTTAACAAACATTAGAGCTGGTTATATCGTTGGAGGAACCGATTATGAAAAAAAATTACGAAAATAGTTACATTAGAAAATGCATAGGGTACCTTTAGCCTTGACAAAGACTTCGGCACGGCTGAAGATGTATACTAGGGAACCACTAAAAGTGATGAGTAAAACCTGTGTGTCAATTGCATATGAGAAACAATTAGTTAGGCTAACATTAATGGTACCGGCAGTTCAGGACCAAGCCTATTTGGGCCAGATTGGCTAAAAGAATTAGATTTTACAAATATCTTCCATCTGGAAAACGATCATCTGAATGAGGCCCTGAGCAAATATCCGGAGGTTTTTCGGGAATGCCGGGGGACAATCAAAGAGTCAATGCAAAATTTCACGTCACCTGGAAGCAGTCCTGAAGTTTTACAAAGACAGAAAAGTACCATTTCCTCAAGGGAAAAAGGTCGATAGGGAAATCAAATGGTTGCAAGAATGAAGGAATAATAAAACCGGTCCAGTTTGCGGACATGGTATCTACTAAAGCCAGATAGCTAAGCATACATTTGTGATGATTTCAAACAGAAGATAAATCGTTACTCTCAGCTAGAACATACCCAATCCCTAGGATTGAGGATTTCTACGCAGAGTTGGCAGGATTCAGAAAACTAGAAATGAGGCATTCATAACTGCAACTGCGGCAAGGTGAGGATTCGCAAAAGTTCGACACAATAATAATATTGAAAGACCTCTTCCAATATGAGAGATTACCTTTCGGAGTATCATCACCTTGTGTCATTCCATAAAACCAAACCTACAGGTTTGCCAAAGGTTGCCATTTACCTGGCAGACACATGGGTAAACTAAATCCAGCAGGTATAATGACAACTGTTGAGAAACTGTGCACCGTATTCACAGCGCAAGTCATCCCAGAGTTATTAGATTCCAATAGTTCAACGTTCACCAGCGTTGAGCTCACAAAAAACTACAAAGTCAAATGGGATTCAGAATCAAGACAATACCTTACCACCCGTCATTAAATGGACTAGCAGAGAGAGCAATCAAGACGTTCAAGGCTGGGTTGAAAAAAAACTAACGGCCTCATTAAGAGACTGAACTCCGAAGATTTGGACAACGGCACACATCAAGAAGGGAACAGTGCTAGCGGAGTTACTGATGGGCAGACGATCCCACATCAAACTGAGCCTGTTTGGCAAAACCTGGTAGGGAAGGCGCAAAGGCGCTAGGAAGCCCAGTGCTTCATTAACAACTTAACCTTAACTTTAACAACACTCGCCAATAGGGGCACTTCGGAATGGGGCGGGAGTTTTGGGTCAGAACTTATGCAAATTGACCCGCCTGGGTAACCGGAACAGTCAAGTCCAGGGCAAGACCGATATCCTACCGAGTATGTGTAGGTGAGGCAGTAGTAAGGACACACCTGGACCAGATCCGTGCGTCAAGCTCTCCATCCGTTTCTGCGCCAAGTCCACCCTGCAAGTCCAGGAATGAGCAGAGTGTCCCTCGACGAACCAGAGTCATCTTTCCAGCACCCTTGATGGGGACCTCAGATTCCGAAACGGACACACGGGATGAAGTTGCAGCGATTCCCCGACCAGCTGAAGTGGACGAGGATCCAGCGTTCTGGTATTCGAACGAAAGAAAGGGCACCATCCCACTAACATCAGAGACTGAGTTCTCCTGACCGAGCAGAGGAAAATACCCTGAGGAAAGCTGAGCTAGGGATTTCTTCGGATTTTGATGGGGAGGAATGTGATGATTTCAGCCAGGCTGATGAGGTTGGCGTGCGAGTATGAACTCCCTGGTGAGTCCAAATTGTTGGTCCAATCAAGAAACTTCGATTACTATGCTAGGGGTGTATTATAGGCCACCTCAGGTAGGCCCGCAGGTAGTTGAAGAAGGCATATGCAAAGACATTTTGGATAGGTGCAGAAAGAACATAGTCTTTATAATGGGTGGCTTGGAAAATACCTAGAGCTGGGGGTTTGGACGGGCAGGAATTTGTAAAATGTGTACTGGAAGGAGCAGTACGTGGCTAGCCCGACTAGTGGATGTGAAGAAAGCATATAGTATGCTAGCCTTTGTTGGAAGGGGTATAGAGTACAAGAGCTAGCCTTTAATGTTGCAGTTGTATAAAACGTTGGTTAGACCTCATTTGGAATACTGCGTCCAGTTCTGGTCGCCTTACTACCGGAAGGACGTGGAGACTCTGGAGAGAGTGCAGAGGAGGTTTACCAGGATGCTGCCTGGTATGGAAGGTCTGAGTTACGAGGAGAGGTTAGGCAAATTGAGACTGTTTTCCTGAGAAAGACGTAGACTTAGAGGAGATCTAATAGAGGTGTACAAGATTATGAGGGGTATGGATAGAGTAAACAGGATTAAGCTTTTTCCTAGATAGCACGAGGGGTCACGGGCTTAGGGTGAGGGGGGTAAGGTATAATTTGGATGCTAGAGGGAGTTTTTTCACACAGAGGATAGTGGGGGTATGGAATGAGCTGCCAAGTAAAGTGGTGGAGGCAGGTACTCTGGAGTTATTTAATAAATACTTAGATGGGCACATGAACAGAATGGGAATGGAGGGGTATAGAAAACTGATTTAAAATAGGGATCATTAGCCTTGGGAGTCCCTGTGATGTGTGTAAATAGATGATGATATTGATGTACTTGTTTTTATCCTACAGGTGCTTTGGTCCACCTTGTTGTCTAACGAGGGCATACACGCGATGGGTCGTGAGAGGACTGCTCTTGGATCTTTTTCAAGAGTATCCTACTGCTTCACGTTGTTAGTGTATGCTTGACCTGGACCATCTGATGGGCAACACGACAGCTCAGTGACTATCGCTGTGCTGTGCAGATACATGGATTTGGGCCTGTGTCTGTGGGAGTTTGAGCATTCTCCCCGTGCTTGCGTGGGTTTTCTCCGGGTGCTCCGGTTTCCTCCCACATCCCAAAGATGTGCTCTTGGGCTAATTGGCAAAACAAATTCTCCCTAAATTGTCTCAAATTTGGTTTTTAATCCATAGATCTATAAACATGGACAGGGATCGCGGGTAGAGGCGGGAACATTGGGGTGGCAGCGCGGGCTTGTAGGGCCGAAGGGCCTGTTTCCCGTGCTGTTTTGTTCTTTGTTCATGTTCATTATGTAAAGCAGTCTTTCAGCCTGTTATAAGAGGAAGCTACCGGGAGCACCCAGCTCTGTGAATACAATGTTTGTAAATGAAGACAATTAGTTTCACCTCCGTGGAGTTATTTCAAGGCCCTATCACATGACATCACATTTTGACTGCTAATCGCCTTGATGTTAAGGGGTAATTTTAGCATGACTAAAAAAATTAACCTACATACCGTTGCAATGTGAGAGGAAACCAGAATAGCCGGAGGAAAACCACGTAGGCACCAGAAATGTGCAAACTCTTCACAGTCATGGACTCATGTCTGGAATAGAAATCTGGCCCGTGGCGCTGTGAGACAGCTGTGCTAGCCACGTGTCATTAGCTGTTCCATTAACTGAAACCCCCACCTTGATTTTCGATATTACATTTTCATCATCCAGCACATGATGTTGGGATACACTGAGGTACCGCAACTGCAGCTGTAATACTGCCTTTTATGGCGATATGGCGATCTTTACCTATTACAAATTGATAACTTGCAATTGGAGAGAAAGGCAGGAAAGGATGAGAGAATGGCCGGAATCAATAGTCTGAAGGATCAGAAAACATTAATCATAAATAAAACACCAGAGAACAAGACAACAATCTGGATAAACAGCTCAGGAAAGATTAGTAATTGAGATAATAGGAGCAGAACGAAAATAGTACATTACATTATAAGGAATGTATATTATTTAAAATGATGGGAGGAAATTTAAAATATAAATGGGGTGGAGAGGATGTTGTAGCAAAACTTGGAAATAAAAATATTCAGAAGAAAATTCATTATCACGATGCTGAAGTGTAAAGAACAAAGACCACATCAAATCTATAATGCAACAGGCAAGATTAAAAAAAGTCCAAAGACAGATTCAGAAATAATCTAAAACGATAAGTCATTCTTGGGTATTGGCCAAGGTAAATAACAACATATAACACATAGTAAATAACACATAGGTAAATAACAACATATAACACATAGTAAATAACACATAGGTAAATAACAACATATAACACATAGTAAATAACACATAGGTAAATAACAACATATAACACATAGTAAATAACACATAGGTAAATAACAACGCCATCCGACTGCTGCGATTATTGGATAGTAATCAGCCGCTGTGTAAATTATTGGCGTCCAACGCATTTTCTGTGTGTTGAGGAAGCATGCTAGTGTGAGAGAAGATCTATCGTCCTGGAACTGGGACTGTAAAGAGAAATTCAGGTTTACTTATATCGAAATAGGTGCTTAGTGATGTTAAATATATGCATCATCAATGATGTTACTTACAGGTTGTTGAACAAACAAGCTGCTAACGGCAGCAGCTCTCTCAGGCAAACCTCGTCAAGGATTGTAACAAACAGATTAACCTTTTGGGATCAATGTAAATGCTGACTTAGTATTAACTATGCAGCGTTGCTCGTTTCGATATCTATCGTTTCGCCACAAGAAGAGCAATAAACATATATTGGATGTCACTGCTTCTGAGCTCTATTCTCTGGGGATTAGCCTGGGTTACCGAATTATCATAGAATCCCTACAGTACAGAAGGAGGCCATTCGGCCCATTGAATCTCTACGATGCCAACCGTGCTCTTCCCGTAAAAGCATGGCTTTATGGTCAAATTGGCAAAGCCAATCAACTTAACGCGCACGTCTTTGAATGGAATGGAGTGAGACTTTGGAAATGCTGGTGGATGCAGTTA
Organism: Sphyrna mokarran; assembly: GCA_024679065.1. NCBI lineage: Eukaryota > Metazoa > Chordata > Chondrichthyes > Carcharhiniformes > Carcharhinidae > Sphyrna > Sphyrna mokarran. The sequence continues at coordinate 23,431 of JAGIQG010000020.1, forward strand.
AGACGTTCAACTCATGCAGATGAGGACATTAGCAATATTATTGCAGCAAACGCTCGATGACTTCTCAACAATGAATTGAACTTAATGGGCTTGTACGCAAATTGCTCAGGTCATCGAGATCAGCACTTTGCCGCCATATCACTTTAGAGGTGATAAATGTTCAATTACCATGAGACAATCAGTGGAAACTAATGTGGATTTTCTCTATATGCTTCAGTGAACGGCATGGCTACATCGAGTCACTGTCACCCTGCTCAGCAAATGCTGCGAAAATAGCATGGAGTTAGATATTGAAAGGGATTGTGTATGCAGTAAAGATTCTTACTTCATCCAGGTGAGAACTTTCGCCAACAGCTTGGCAGCAAGTTCTCAAAAACTTTGAGACAATGAGTGGAAACTTATAGAGATGTTCGCAAATCGCTCAGGTCATCGAGATGAACACTTTTCTGCCAAATCAGTTCAGTGGAGAAAAATGTTCAATTACCATGAGAGAAACATTGAGACCTAATGTGGATTGTTCACAATGCATAACTGAAAGGGATGGGCATTTGGAACAATGATCATTTTGCTTCGCAAAATCATGTTGAATGGCATGGAGTGCGACTTTTGAAACAATTGTGGATCAGTAATGATGTTTCATATAGTCAGATGAGAACATTAGCAATAACTTGGCAGGAAGCTCTCGAAAACTTTGAGACAATGAGTGGAAACTAATGGAGATGTACGTAAATTGCTCAGGCCTTCGGGATCAGCATTTTGCCGCCGTTCACTTTTGTGATGTTAAATGCTCATTCATCATGATTGAAACTTTGGAAACAAATGTGTATTTACTCAACATGGTGAAGTCAACGGGATGGGTACTTGGCGCCAAAATCACCTTGCTTAGCAGAAACATTGAATAGCATGGAGTCAGCATTTGGAGACGATTGTGCATGGAGTAAAGATGTTTAACATCTCCAGACGAGGACTTTAGCAATAATTTGGCAGCAATTTCTCGATACTTTGAGGCAAGCATTGGAAACTAATGGAGATTCACAACCACTGCTCAGCTCATCGAGATAAGCACCTTGTCGCCATATCTGTTTAGCTGTGGCAAATGTTCATTTCCTCACTGTGGGAAGGTAAGGTGGCTTTTCTCAAAATGATTAACAGAACGCGACGGACACTCGGCCATAACATCACCTTGAGTGGCAACAGAATGTTGAACGTCATGGAGATTTTGGAGACCATTGTGGATTTCATGAAGAAGCTTAAAACACCCTGATGAGAATTTTCCCAATAAGCTAAAAGAAACAACTCCATGTAATGTTGAGAATCATTGGAAACTAATGGAGATTTACACAACGTGCTCAGCTCACAGATTTACTTTGCCGCCATATCAGTTCAGTGGAGAAAGATGTTCAATTACCATGCAACATTGGACGCTGGTGTGGTTTTACACCAAATGCTTCACTCAACAGGATGGGCAGTTGGCACCAATGTCACATTGTTTACCAAAACCATTGAATGGCATGGGGTGTGACTTCGGAAACGATTATCAATGCAGTACAGACGTTTAGCACATTCTGGAGATGACTTTAGCAATAAACTCTCAATTACTTTGAAACGACGAGTGGGAAATAATGGAGATGTACGCAAATTGCTCACAGCTTCGAGATAAGCACCTTGCTGTTGCACTAGTTTAGGAGTGAGAAATGTTCATTTACCATAAGAGAAACATTGGAAGCTAACGTGGATTTACTCAAAATGCTAAACTCAGCAGCATGGGTACTTGGCGCCACTATCGCCTTGTGGAGCACAAAACACATTGAATGGCATGGAGTGAGACTTTGGAAATTATTGTTGAGCTTGAACAATATCATGTCCTGTCACCTCTCAGTTACTGAATTCCATGTTCTGGCTACTTCAGCTGCCAAACTGCCTGGGATTAATCCAACCTCATTGATCCATCCATGCAGCTGCTCCAGGTCACTCTTCAGCTGGTGTGATGGGCCAGAGAAATCGGAAGTGTCCACATTGTGAGATTCCAGAGTTTGGAGAAGGTGAAAGAGCACACTTGATCTCACCAAAAGCCCCATGACTGCAGTATAAAGGTCGGCAGCAGTCAGAAGACAAAAGCAATTAACAGCTGGCAAGCCTGCAAAACAAAGGAGATAATTACTGGCCAAGGTTACTGTGATTACAATAACCACAAAATCTCAAACATACTGTCCCAGAGTGAGAGAGGACAGAGTGTGACCCAGTGTCCCAGAATGAGAGAGGACAGAGTGTGACCCAGTGTCCCAGAGTGAGAGAGGACAGAGTGTGACCCAGAATGAGAGAGGACAGCGTGTGACCCAGTGTCCCAGAGTGAGAGAGGACAGAGTGTGACCCAGAATGAGAGAGGACAGCGTGTGACCCAGTGTCCCAGAGTGAGAGAGGACAGCGTGTGACCCACTGTCCCAGAGTGAGAGGGGACAGTGAGAGGGGTTTATTTAGAATCACAAGCTTTCAGAGAACTGCTCCTTCATTAGGCTCACAATTCCAAATAAACCTGTTGTACTTTAGCCTGATGTTGTGAGAATTGTTACTGTGCCCGCCCCATCCAATGCCAGCATCTCCACATGAAGTCTCACAAGACACACTGGATTGATGGTGTGATATTAAATCTTCCTTGTTCCCAGGTCCCCCCCAACCCCAATGAGGAAACATGAGTGTTTTGATTGTTTGAATGGATCAGCAGTATACAGCCCCATCAGGATAAAGATGCAATGGTAAGGAAACAGTTAATCAGTGTACACCTTTTATTTCACATTTGATACATTGTAGGAAACTGGGTATTAAATTAAATTATTCAATGTTTCTAAAAGGCCATCATCCCATATACAACTGATATCCTCTCCTTTGGAGCTGGTTCAGTCTCTCTTCAGCATTAAGCCGGTTGTTGAAACCATCAATGAATTGTGAGAAAGCAATTGAGCTGGAGTCACTCCACAGTTGTCGTCCTCATTCTACAATTGCACCCATTCCTCATCAGCCAATCCATCATCTATTCTTCTCTGTGACAGTGAGCCCAATCATGTTCCACAGATGTCCAATATTCCTCAGCCCAATCCATCCAACTTTCACAACTCCCATGAGAATACTTTTCAGTTATACCTCCCAGGTCAGTCCAGGTGGTTTTTGACTGGTTGTGGTCAACAGGTTCGGGTCACAAGATCTCCTGAATGTTCAACAAATTCCCCCTATTTCAATTAGGTTATAATTTAAACAACACATACTGAGACCTCTGAAGTTTCTGGTTTAATTGTAGTCTCTTCCCTGATGTTAGATGCACAGTTACAGGGCCAAATAGCTATTAAATCATGAAAGAAAGATGACAGATGAACTTCTGAAGGACATTTAAAAATTGTTAATAATCTGCAAAAGATAAATCCAGAAAATAACTAACAAAATGCCATGCAGCTAACCTCCCGAAGTTAATCACCATGGCAAGACACGCTTAGCTGAGAATCTAGCTAATATTTCAGACAGTTTTATTTACCCATTACATACTCAGTACCTCAGTTAGAGGGCAACCAAAAACCAGTCAGCAGGGTAGGTAAAGTTACATTCTGAACTGAACAGGGAAATTCTGCGGGAGAAAACCTTTAATTGATCTGGTGAATGAAATTTACCAATGGCTGTCTTTGCCATAAGTTAAACTAAATTAATAAGTCAACCAACTTGCACTTATTATCAACCTCAGCTCAGAAATGCCTCTTCACTCTAAAGAATTGATTCTGAAGTGAAGGAACATGACAATCAATTCAGGCATAGCCTGTAAACTGGAATGAAATACATGACCAGTTATACTGATTTTGACAATGCTATTGCCCAGGACATATAGTACCCCCTGCTTGTCTTTAATATTACCATGGCATCTTTTATATTTATGTGAATGGACAAGCAAGACATTAGTCCTGCCATACAGTGCCATACAGATTCTATTATCTACTCTTTGAGTTGGAGGCAAATCAATAGAGCAAAGCTACAGAATGTTGCTGAAAGGCAGTATTAATCTCTAGTCTACTTAGAATCATAGAACCCCACAGTGCAGAAAGAGGCCCTTTGGCCCATCGAGTCTGCACCAAACACAATCCCACCCAGGCAAGGACTATTTGTTCAGCCAAGAAGTTTCCCAGCCCTTCCCAAAGTGAAAGTATAGCAGTGATTTGAGTATAGATATAGATCATCAGAAACTTTCACTTTGAGTTTGCATGCAAACTACCTGAACAAACATTTTCACAGAATTACAGCCCAAGAATCTTTTAACCAAAGAATACTAGTCCATTCACATCAGTTTCACATTTATGCTGTTTCAGAGAATAGTTTCAGTCCATTTGATATGCTTTTTGTTCTTAATGTACATCTGAAGGCAGAAAAACTTGATGGAAGATTCTAGTTTCTCAGCAAATTCCTCCATTTGCATTTTAGATTACACAAGGGCTTGGAAAAAGGACTGCTTCTGTTTGTCCTTACGCAATGAGGAGCCAGAACATAATCACAAGAGCTACGAAGAGGAAAAGGCGAGACAAAAACTGTTCATCCACATACTGTGGTGTTCCAGGGACTGCTGCAGGATGAAAGGGCACAAGAAGTCAACTTCTATCACATGGAGACACTTCTACATTAAATGAACATCACCTCTCCTTGCACAGCATTTCCCTTGCCTCCTGCGTGGAGTATTGGATATCTTCCATTCTTGCCTTACATTCACCTTTGTGTTAAATAGCAATGTTATTCATGTATACAGGGCTCAAGAATCCTTTGCATCATCAATGATTTTCTTTGTATCTTTTGCAGGTATACCTGGCTGTTCTTGATGATAGGTTTACCATGCAGAGTCAAAGATGAAGGATGTGGTCTAGTGTGTCATTACACCGAGGTGAAAACAAATAGGAAGAACAAAGAACAAAACAGCACGGGAAACAGACCCTTCGGCCCAACGAGCCCACGCCGCCACCTCTACCTGTGATCCCTGTCCATGTCTATAGATCAATGAATTAAAAACCAAATTTGAGACAATTTAGGGAGAATTTGTTTTGCCAATTAGCCTAAGAGCACATCTTTGGGATGTGGAAGGAAACCGGAGCACCCAGAGAAAACCCACGCAAGCACGGGGAGAATGCGCAAACTCCCACAGACAAAGGCCCAAATCCATGTATCTGCACAGCACAGCGATAGTCACTGAGCTGTCGTGTTGCCCATCAAATGGTCCAGGTCAAGTGTACACTAACGACGTGAAGCACTAGGATACTCTCGAAAAAAATCCAAGAGCAGCCCTCTCATGACCCATCGCGTGTTTGCCCCTTGTTAGAAAACAAGGTGGACCAAAGCACCTGTAGGATAAAAACAAGTACATCAATATCATCATCTATTTACACACTTCCCAGAGACTCCCAAGGCTCATGATCCCTATTTTAAATTAGTTTTCTATATCCCTCCATTCCCATTCTGTTCATGTGCCCATCTAAGTATTTCTTAAATAACTCCAGAGTACCTGCCTCCACCACTTTACTTGGCAGCGCATTACATACCCCCACCACCCTCTGTGTGAAAAAACTCCCTCCAGCATCCAAATTATACCTTACCCCCCTCACTCTAAGCCTGTGACCCCTCGTGCTTATTTGAGTCCATCCTAGGAAAAAGCTTAACCCTGTTTATCTATACCCCTCATAATTTTGTATACCTCTATTAGATCTCCTCTAAGTCTATGTCTTTCTAAGGAAAACAGTCCCAATTTGCCTAACCTCTTCTCGTAACTCAGACCTTCCATACCAGGCAGCATCCTGGTAAACCTCCTCTGCACTCTCTCCAGAGTCTCCACGTCCTTCCGGTAGTAAGGCGACCAGAACTGGGTGCAGTATTCCAAATGAAGTCCAACCAATGTCTTATACAACTGCAACATTAAAGGTCAGCTCTTGTACTCTATACCCTTTCCTATAAAGGCTAACATATCATATGCTTTCTTCACAACCTTCTCCACCTGCTCTGCCACCTTCAGAGACTTGTTCACCTGCACCCCCAGGTCCCTCTGCGTTTCTGTACTCTTAATAGGTCTTGGGCCAGTGGTTTGATGAATGGCTGATGGAGTTTAATTTAGATAAATGTAAGATGATGCATTTTGATAGATCAAATCAGGGCAAAAATTACTCAGTTAATGGTTGGGCATTGGAGAGAGTTGTAAAACAAAAAGATCTAGGGGCATAGGTTCATAACTCCTTGAAAGTGGAGTGGACAGGGTGGTGAAGAAGGCATCTGGCATGCTTGGTTTCATTGATCAGAACATTGAATACAGGAGTTGGGACGTCTTGTTGAAGTTGTACAAGACATTGGCAAGATCAGACTTGGAATACCGTGTATAGTTCTGGTCACTCGATTATAAAAGAGATATTATTAAAGTAGAAAGAGTGCAGAAAAGATTTACCAGGATGCTATTGGGATTTGATGATTCAAGCCATGAGAAAAGACTGGACAGATTGGGATCCCACTCCCTGGAGCGTAGGAGGTTTAGGGGTGATCTTATAGACTTCCATAAAATAATGCGGGCCATAGATAAGGCAGATAGTCAACATCTTTTCCCGAAGATAGGGGAGTTTAAAACTAGAGCCCATAGGTTTAAAGTGAGAGGGATGAGATACAAAATGCCCAGAGGGGCAATATTTTCACATACAGTTGGAACGCGCTACCAGAGGCAGTAGTAAAATTGGGTACAATTTTATCTTTTAAAAAGCATTTAGACCATTACATGATTAAGATTGGTATAGAGGGATATGGGTCAAATACGGGCAATTAGGACTAGCATAATTATAAAAACTGGGTGGCATGGACAAATTGGGCTGAAGGATTTGTTTCCATGCTATAAACTTCTATGATTCTATGACTCTATGTTTAGAACTGCAATCCGTGGAATTATGAAATCAATTCAGTTTCACATTCTTCACTAGATATTTATTGACTGTAATTGGGAACAAGAGCAGAATAATTCTTGATAAATCTGTAATAACAAGATCACAGTCATTACCTATCATTAAACATCAAAGATGAGAAGAGCATGACACTTGGTACTTGCCAATAATCTATCCAAAGAAACAACAGAAAACCAATGTATAAATTTTGTGCTGCTTACTAATCATCATCATTGCTACATGCAGCCACCATCCACACACTTTACTTTGGCTATGTGCCTCAGTCAGAGATTCAGTATTGTGAGTACTTAAAGCTGACCTTAAAAGGGATGTCATTTGGATAGGCCATTGCTGAAGACTTAGCCACTAGCAAGGCTGAAGCCATTGATGATGAGGATATCCATATTCTTAATTCTCCTTCTCTTCTCCCACTTTTTCCTCATCCCACAATCTTTTCTGATTTATAAGCTGTAATGTAATAATTACTTTCTCCTTACTCTTCACTACAACTCAACCCTTCACCCCTTTTCCTTCAGACACCCATGCTGCAATCTGCAGAGTTATCGAGGGGAAGGCAGGAAAGTGGACTTGAGGCCACAATCAAATCACCCATGAACTTCTTGAATGGTGGAGCAGGCTTGATGGAGTGAATGGCCTATTCTTGTATTTCTGTGCTATGTTCAATGCATGGCAAGAAAAGGCTACCCTCGCAGTCTAGCAGACTTGGTTTGAAGTGACTAAGACTGTAAGCAGACAGATTATGAGAGTATACAAAATAGGAACAGGAATGGTCAAGTGACCATATGTTCACTTGCGATTGTTCCACCATTCAATAAGATCCTGGTTGGTCTGACTGTAGTTTTAATTCCACTTTTTGTCTATCCCTCCTCAGAACTCTTGACTTCCTTGTGCATCAAAAATCTGTCCATGTATAGACTAAATTTGTCTCAATGACCCAGCCTCTACTGTTCTCTGAGGTCCAAAGATTAAAGATCCTGTAAGGCAAGAAATTCCTCCTTATCTCTGTCTAAAATGGGAAACCCCTTATTCTGAAACTGTCTCCTTAGTTCTAGATTCCCATGAAGGAATTTCACAGAATTAACTTTGTCAAGCCCCCTCAGAATTCTGTGTGTTTCAGTACGATCATCTCATTCATTCTTCTGAATTTCAATCAGTGTGGATCTAACCTCATAAGATATTCCCTTAATCCCAGCAACTAACTTAGTGATTTTCCTCCATTCATCAGAATGAATAAATGCAACTTGTATCCAGGTAGAAATGCTGATTAACTATCCATGAAACCTAAACCCTGTTTTATCTTGGCAGCAAATGAAAGTTTGAAGCTTAAATATTTACAACCCAACATTTTCAACCCCTTTCTTAAAATTTGGGGAATCAGGGCAGAATGCTAACATTTCGTATTTTTTTGTGAAGAAATTCAATATCCATCTGCATTTCAGATCCTGCTCTTTTTATGGGTCAGAAAATTAGGAAGGGTGTTGATTATGTTGAGCCTACAATAATGGGAAAGTGGTAAGGGAAGTGACTAAATTAGGTGGAAAGCAAAATATTGATTTTTCAACAGTGGGCTGAGGTGCTGAGTGACTACAGGACATTTGAAGGGGGAGGGCGAACATTTCTACTTTCCCGTTTAATGCTATCTTCTACCTTTCCACAACAGACAACTCCCACTATTTGTTTCTCCCATGTTGTATTTTAAAATCTCTGATTCTTTCGACCAATTTGCTTATTTACAAGGATGCTGCCTGGATTGGGAGGCAGGCCTTATGAAGACAGGTTGAGGGAGCTGGGACTCTTCTCACTGGAGAGACATAGGTTGAGAGGCGACCTGATAGAGGTTTATAAAATGTTGAGAGGAATAGATAGGGTGGACTCTCAGAGACTATTTCCCCGAGCTGAAATGGTCACTACGAGAGGACACAGATTTAAGGTGCAGGGAAGCAAATACAAAGGAGATGTCAGGGGTAGTTTTTTCACTCAGAGGGTGGTGAGTGAATGGAACCGACTGCCGTCGGAGGTTGTTGAGGCAAACTCACTGGGGTCTTTTAAGAGACTTCTGGATGAGTATATGGAAAAGAATAGGATAGGGGGTTATAGATAGGTCTGTGAATTGGTAGATGTGATCGGCGCAACTCGTGGGCCGAAGGGCCTGTTTGTGCTATATTGTTCTATGTTCCAATGTTTTATCCCAGTGCTCTTATTTGCAAGGTGGACAAACGACAAACACAAAGTGCTACCAAGTAAACCTGTTGGACTTTAACCTGGTGTTGTGAGACTTCTTACTTGGCCATGGAAGACAGAGGGTAGTACTAGGGGAGCTTTTCTGAATGGAAGGCTGTGATTAGCAATGTTCCACAAGAATCAGTTCTGAGACCTTTGTTGTTCATATAAATGATTTGGAGGAAAATGTAGCTGGTCTCATTAGTAAGTTCACGGGCAACACAAAAATTGGTGGTGTTGTGGATAGTGAATAGTTTGTAGTGGATAGACCAGTTGGACTCTTGGATGGAGAAATGGCAGAGGAAGCTTAACCTAGATTAGTGTGAGATAACGCATTTTGAAAGATCCAATGCATGTAGGATTTATACAATAAATCCTGAGGAGTCCTGACAGGCAGAGGGATCTGGGCGTACATGTCCACCGATCACTGAAAGAGGCAACACAGGTGGATAAGGTAGTCAAGAAAGCATACAGCATGTGTGCCTTCATCAGTCAGGCACTGAGTATAAAAATTGGCAGGTCATGTCTCAGCTATACAGAAGTTATAGTTATATAGGAGCTATAAATGAGATTAGTTGACCTCATTTTGAATTCTGGTCGCACTACCAGAAGAATGTGGTTGCTTTGGAGAGGGTACAGAAGGAGTTTACTAGAATGAGGGCATTAGCTATGAAAAGAGGTTGGATAAACTTGGTTTGTTCTCACTGGAATGACGGAGATTGAGAGGTGACCTGACAGAGCTCTATAAGATTATGGGAGGCATGGACAAAGTGCTTTGTTTATAGATCAATGGATTAAAAATCAAATTTGAGACAATTTAGGGAGAATTTGTTTTGCCAATTAGCCTAAGAGCACATCTTTGGGATGTGGGAGGAAACCGGAGCGCCCGGAGAAAACCCACACAAGCACAGGGAGATTGCGCAAACTCCCACAGACACAGGCCTAAATCCATGTATCTGCACAGCACAGCAATAGTCACTGAGCTGTCGTGTTGCCCATCAAATGGTCCAGGTCAAGCACACACTAATGACGTGAAGCACTAGGATACTCTCGAAAAAGATCCAAGAGCAGTCTTTTCACGACCCATCGCGTGTATGCCCCTTTGTTAGACAACAAGGTGGACCAAAGCACCTGTAGGATAAAAACAAGTACATCAATATCATCAGCTATTTACACACTTCCCAGGGACTCCCAAGGCTCATGATCCCTATTTTAAATCAGTTTTCTATACCCCTATATTCCCATTCTGATCATGTGCCCATCTAAGTATTTCTTAAATAACTCCAGAGTACCTGCCCCCACCACTTTACTTGGCAGTGCATTCCACACCCCCACCACCCTCTGTGTGAAAAAACTCCCTCTAGCATCCAAATTATACCTTACCCCCCTCTCCCTAAGCCCGTGACCCCTCATGCTATTTGAGTCCATCCTAGGAAAAAGCTTAGCCCTGTTTACTCTATCTATACCCCTCATAATCTTGTACACCTCTATCAGATCTTCTCTAAGTCTATGTCTTTCTAAGGAAAATAGTTCCAATTTGCCTAACCTCTCCTCGTAACTCAGACCTTCCGTACCAGGCAGCATCCTGGTAAACCTCCTCTGCACTCTCTCCAGAGTCTCCACGTCCTTCCTGTAGCAAGGCGACCAGAACTGGACGCAGTATTCCAAATGAGGTCTAACCAACGTTTTATACAACTGCAACATTAAAGGCCAGCTCTTGTACTCTATACCCCTTCCTATAAAAGCTAACATACTATATGCTTTCTTCACAACCTTCTCCACTTGCTCTGCCACCTTCAGAGACTTGTTCACCTGTACCCCCAGGTCCCTCTGCGTTTCAATACTCTTAATAGGCCTACCCTTTATCATATACCTCCCCTCTACATTCTTTCTCCCGAAATGCATCACCTCACATTTATCAGGATTGAATTCCATCTGCCATCTATCTACCCAAGTTACCAGCCTATCTATGTCCTGCTGCACCGCCTGACAATGTTCCTCACTATCCGCAAGTCCAGCCACCTTTGTATCGTCTGCAAACTTGCTGATCACTCCACTTACTCCCTCTTCCAAGTCATTTATATATATTACAAATAGAAGAGGTCCCAGTTACCGAGCCCTGCGGCACACCACTAGTGACCGACCTTCAGCATCCTTCCACTATCACTCTCTGTCTCCTATTACTAAGCCAGTTACTTATCCATCTAGCTACCTGTCCTTGTATCCCATTAGCCTTGACCTTTTCAACTAACCTCCCATGAGGGACTTTGTCAAACGCCTTACTAAAATTCATAGAGACGACATCAACGGCTCGCCCTTCGTCGATAAATACACAAATAGGACAAGAATGGAAGAATATGGACTCTAAGTGCACACGTTTTTAATTTAGGCAGGTATCATGAGCAGTGCAGGGCTGGAGGGCCGAAGGGCCTGTTACTGTGCTGTGCTTTTGTTCTTTGTTTTTCTTTGTTTTCAAGTCTCCTATACACCTCATGCCATTTAATTTGAATCTATGTTCCCTGGTTCTAGAATTCTCCACCAAGAAAAACACTTTTATCCTGTCCACTATCTTTCTCCCTCAATTTTGTACACCTTAATCAACTTACCCATTAGCTTTCTTACCTCATAGCTACATTTTTATAGCCTGGGCAACATTCTTGTAAACTTCCTCTACACTCTTTCCAGAGCAGCAACATCCTTTCTGTAATGTGATATCCAGAACGGCACAAAATACTTCAGTTGTAGCCTCATCGGTATTTTATACAATTCCAACATTATATCCTTACTTTTATATTCTATATCTCTGCCAAAGAAGGTGAGCATTCCATATGCATTCTTTATAACCTTGTCTACTTGCTTTTAGAGGCTTGTAAATCAAGATCTCTCAATTCATCTGTCCCTCTCAGTATATTCCCATTTATTGTGTATTCCCTTTTACTATTTGACTTCCCTAAATGCCTCACTTCTCTATGTTGAAATCCATCTGACACTTTAGCGATCAGCTCGCCACCTCGATGTCACTTTGTAGATTATAGGTATCTTCTGCACTATCCTCTACTCAGTCAATCTTTTGTGTTGTCTGCAAATTTACCAATTGTGTTCCACGTTCATATCCAGATCATTATTATATAACACAAACAGTAGGAGTCCCAGCACCTGTGTGGAACACCACTTGAAACAATCTTCCATTTCGCAAGGGCATCTATCGACCATTACCATTTGTTTCCTGATACTAAGATGTTTTGTCCAGTTTGCCACATTAACACATAACCCATGAGTTTTTAATTTGCCATGAGGTACCTTGTCAAACAGCTTGCTAAAATCCAGATAAACATCCACTGTGCTATTCTCATCAACACTTCTCGTCACTTTCTCAAAGAATTCAATTAAATTTGTGAGGCAAGATCTTCCTTCAACAAATCCACGTTGACTGTCCCTGACTAATCCATGCCTTTCTACATTACAGTTAATCCTGCCTCTATAAGGATTAATTCTACTAATTTGTCCACCACTGATGTAAGACTAATAGCTCTATAATTGGCATTTCCTTCCATTCCTTTTTAACCATCGAAACTGTGTTTGCATTTTTCAAGACCCCTGTTTCTTGTGAGGATTGGAAAATCATAATTTGAATGTAGTTCAAGAAATAATCTGGAGTTTATGACCTTTGAGGTTCTGTTTCTTAATTTGGTGCCGAGATTCTTGTATGGTCTCTACTGAACCTCATTCCTTGAGTTGCCTAGGTCTTTGAGACCCAGTTGGTCCTTGATCCCACTCCAAATTCCTGTCCAGCTCTGAACAGATGTTTTGAACATAGAAACATAGAAAAACTACAGCACAAACAGGCCCTTCAGCCCAAAAGTTGCACCAATCATATCGCTACCTAGTAGGTCTATCTATAACTCTCAATTCTATTAAATCCCATAATGTTGGCACAAGTCAGTCAACTCAGTCTTCTGGAATTATACTCTTTGCTCTGCGGTGCCAATCCTCCCACTAACCTGTCCTCAGTGCATTGGCTGCTGATTGACTCACTAAGAGGTCTGACAACACCAATTTTAAATCCAACCGATTTATTTGATAGTAAATCTGCGAGCTTTTGGCCTTTGTGCCTTCGTCAGGCGAATGAGGTGTTCTGGTCTCCAAAAGCACACATATCAGCACAGACAGTTTACAGATATGTGTACTTTTGGGGACCAGAACACCTCATTCGCCTGACGAAGGCACAAAGGCCAAAAGCTAGCAGATTTACTATCAAATAAATCGGTAGGATTTAAAATTGGTGTTGTCAGACCTCTTACTGAGTTTACACCAGTCCAACGCTGGCATCTCTACATCATGAATGACTAGTCAGCCTAGTGTCCTTTTCAAATTTAAAAGGCCAGGATTATCCTGGAACCCTGGATTGTCTCCCATGGAACCAAATGGTCCCAGCGGTTGGCTCCTCGGGGCAGCACGGAGGCACAGTGTTTAGCACTGCTGCCTCACAGCGCCAGGAACCCTGGTTCAATTCCCAGTTTGGGTCACTGTCAGTGTGGAATTTGCACATTCTCCTCATGTCTGCGTGGGTTTTCTCTGGGTGCTCCAATTTCCTCCTACAGTCCAAAAGATGTGCTGGTTAGGCACATTGACCCAAAAAGACACCAGAGTGTGCTGCCACTAACTCCACTGTAGTGTTAATGTGAGTCTATTTGTGACTAATAAATAAACCTAACTTTAGAACCCAGCTTGGAAAATATGCTTTAATGGAAAATGACCAGAATGTTATCACTACATTATGAAATATTATTAACACTATGCAATTTGACGCAATTTCTCTGAATTATCAAAAGACTGCACCATAATGGACTAGTTGATGTCAAAGGATATAGAGTTAGGAACAAGTGGCGAATGGATGGCTAGCTGGCTGCAAGACAGCAACAAATTATAGATGATTTTAATAATATTGTAGGATAGGCAAATAATTAATAAATTAAAATCAATACGTAAATTGGAAGGTTTAAGGTGAACATGTGGCTAACAGTGATCACAATTCTGTCTACTTTAGGATACAAATGGAAAAAGATGAGTGCTGTCCTAGGGGCAGGGTGCTGAATTGGGGGAAGGCTAATTACAGTTGGATGAGGCAGGAACTTATGGAAACTGATTGGGAACGGTAGTTTGAGGGTAAGTCCACACGAGGCATGTGGGACTCTTTCAAGGGAATACTGAAAATGTTGCAAGATAAATATGTGCCGGTTAAGAGGAAAGATGGGAAAGGTAGGATTAGAGAGCCGTGGATTACTAGGGATATTGAGGACTTGGTTAGGAAGAAAAGAGAGGCGTATGATAGGTCAAAGCAGTGGGAATGGAGACGGCGTTGGAGGAATATAGAGAGAGTAGGAGGGAGCTCATGGGGAGTTAGAAGGGCAAAAAGGGGGCATGAAATGATTTTGGCAGATAGGATTAAGGAAAACCCAAAGGCTTTTTACTTCTATGTTAGGAATAAAAGGGTGGTTAGAGGAAAAATCGGACCTCTTAGGGACAGAGGAGGGGAACTGTGCTTAGAGCCCGGGAGAATGGGGGAGATCCTGAATGAATACTTTGCGTCGGTATTCACGAAGGAGAGGGGCTTGTTGACAGCTCCTGTCTCTGAGGGAGCAGTGGACCAGTTGAGGGAAATATCCATACCGAGGGAGGAAGTGTTAGAGCTTCTAGGTAGTATTAAAACTCATAAATCTCCAGGGCCTGATGGCATTTATCCCAGGCTGCTTAGGGAGGTGCGAGGTGAAATTGCTGGGCCTCTGACGCAAACCTTTGTCTCTTCTTTGGACACAGGTGAAGTCCCAGAGGACTGGAGAATAGCTAATGTTGTACCATTGTTTAAAAAGGGTAGTAGGGATAACCCTGGAAATTATAGGCTGGTGAGTTTGACGTCAGTGGTAGGGAAGCTGTTGGAGGGGATTCTTAGAGATAGGATGTATAGGCACTTAGAGCATTGCGATGTGATTAGGGATACGCAGCATGGATTTGTTAAAGGGAGGTCGTGCCTTACAAATCTGGTAGAATTTTTTGAGGAGGTGACGAAAACGGTGGACGAAGGGTGAGCCGTTGATGTCATCTATATGGATTTTAGTAAGGCGTTTGACAAAGTCCCTCATGGGAGGTTAGTTGAAAAGGTTAAGGCTTTGGGATACAAGGACAGGTAGCTAGATGGATAAGTAACTGGCTTGGTAATAGGAGTAAATTCGCGAGCTTTCAACTCTATAGCCTTCGTCAGGCAAATGCATTTGCCTGACGAAGGCTATAGAGTCGAAAGCTCGCGAATTTACTATCAAATAAATTGGTTAGATTTAAAATTGGTGTTGTAAAACTTTACTGAGTTTACCCCAGTCCAACGCCGGCATCTCTACATCATTGGTAATAGGAGACAGAGTAATAGTGGAAAGGTGTTTTTCTAGCTTGAGGTCGGTCACTAGTGGTGTGCCGCAGGGCTCAGTACTGGGACCTCTTCTATTTGTAATATATATAAATGACTTGGAAGTGGAGTAAGTGGAGTGATCAGCAAGTTTGCAGGTGACATGAAGATGGCTGGACTTGTGGACAGTAGGGAGCATTATCAGGCAATACAGCAGGATGTAATAGGCTAGTAGATTGGGCAGATAGATGGCAGATGGAACTTAATCCTGATAAATGTGAGGTGATGCATTTCGGGACAAAGAATGTAGAGGCGAGGTATATGATAAAGGGTAGACCTATTAAGAGTATAGAAACGCAGAGGGACCTGGGGGTGCAGGTGAACAAGTCTCTGAAGGTGGCAGAGCAAGTGGAGAAGATTGTGAAGAAAGCTTATGGTATGCTAGCCTTTATAGGAAGGGGTATAGAGTTTAATGTTGCAGTTGTGTAGAAACTTGGTTAGACCTCATCTGGAGTACAGCATCCAGTTCTGGTCGCCTTACTACCGGAAGAACGTGGAGACTCTGGAGAGAGTGCAGAGGAGGTTTACCAGGATGCTGCCTGGTATGGAAGGTCTGAGTTACAAGGAAAGATTGGGCAAATTGGGGTTGTTTTCCTTAGAAAAACGGAGAATGAGAGGAGATCTAATAGAGGTGTACAAGATTATGGAGGGCATAAACAGTGATAAGCTTTTTCCTAGATTGGAAACAAATACAAGGGGCGACGGGCTTAGGGTGAGATATAATTCGGATATTACATAGAACATTACAGCGCAGAACAGGCCCTTCGGCCCTTGATGTTGCGCCGACCAATTAGGAAAAAGCAATGACCCTCCAACCTAAACCATTCCCTTTTCATCCATAAACTTATCTACTAACCTCTTAAACGCCCCCAAACTTGGCACATCTACAACTGCAGCAGGCAGGGCATTCCATACCCTTACCACCCTCTGGGTAAAGAACCTACCTCTGACATCTGTTCTATAACCACCACCCCTTAATTTAAAGCTGTGTCCCCTCGTGCTAGCTTTCTCCATCCTAGAAAAAAGGCTATCACTGTCCACCCTATCTAAACCTCTAATCATCTTATATGTTTCAATAAGGTAATATTAGAGGGAGTTTTTTCACACAGAGGGTTGTGGGGGTATGGAATGCACTGCCAAGTAAGGTGGTGAAGACGGGCACACTGGAGTTGTTTAAGGGATACTTAGATATGAGCGGAATAGAAATGGAGAGATACAGGAGAATGTTTTAAATAGGGATCAAGAGTCTTGGGATGTTCCTGGAAATCAATTTATTCCTATGGATCTTCCAACATATTTTCTGGCTCATTTGTTTACTTTTGAGCTTCTGGGGATTCCCTTGAATGTTTGCATAAGATGTGCAAGTTATTGATGTTTTTCTCTTTTAATCCACAGGTGCTTCAGTCCACCTTATTGTCCAACAAGAGACATACACGCGATGGGTCATGCAAGGGCTGCTCTTGGATTTTGAGAGTATCCTAGTGCTTCACATTGTTAGTGAACGCTTAAACTGGACCATTTGATGGGCAACACGACAGTTCAGTGACTATCGCTGTGCTGTGCAGATACATGGATTTGGGCCTGTGTCTGTGGGAATTTGCGCATTTCTCCCTGTGCTTGCGTGGGTTTTCTCTGCATGCTCTGGTTTCCTGCCACACCCCAAAGATGTGCTCTTAGGCTGATTGGTGTAACAAATTGTCCCTAAATTCTTTCCCCTCAATCTGGTTTCCAATGTGGATTTCCATAAGCACAGACTAGGGTTATGGGTGGAAGAGAGAACTCACACTGTTAAAATGGCGTTGAGCCGAATGGCCTGTTTTCTGTGCTGTGTTGTTCTTTGTACTTGGAAGGTACAAGTCAAGATCGGAAGAGGGGAAAAGGATCTCTCCACGTACAAATATTCCAAACAATAAAAGTTACATCACAGGTTAGCGAGGCCATTAAAACAAGCAAATCTAGCACTAGGTTCTAGTTCTAGAGGGACAGAATGGAAAAGAAGGAAAGCTATGCTAAACCTGTACTGAACATTGGTTAAACCACATTTAAGAGCACTAAATATGGCTCTGATCACATTATAAAAGAATATAGATGCATTGGAGAGGGTACTGAGAAGATTTATCAGGAAATGTGTGGCTATACACAGCAGAAAAGGATTGACAGATTGAGTCTCTCTTGTCTTGAGAGATCAATGCTGAGGAGCTAATAGAGAGGCTATTGATATAGATGTATTCAGGGGGAAGGGCACAAAGGAGAAGGAATTAAAGGGTTATGACAGTAGATTTAGATGGAGGAAAAATGCGAGGAGGCTGGGGTAGAGCGTAACCCCACCATAGGCTGATTAGGCCGAACAGCCTGTTTCTTACATATGTAACTCTGTATATGGTACAACAGGATACCGGCTCCCTTACCGGCTGAGGTTATTCATGAAGGCCCCGCCTTCTCAACTTTGCTTCACACAAGGTGTGGTCATCCTCAGATTAAATCACCATCAGTCAGTTCTCAATAGGGAGAAAATCTGGTCATCTGGGACTGAGGAGACTTTGTCTTTTACCCTTACAATAGGCAAAATTAAAACTTTAGCTTTAATCAGCAACTACAGTCTACATCTATGTTATTCTTGAAGCAGTAGGTAATAAATAAAAAAATTAACAGTCATCACATTTTTCCAAGTTCATTTGAGGGGTTCTGGATATAGATTATTCTGTTAAACTACAATGAGATTTAGTCTGCTGAAATGAAAAACTTTAGAATTATGTAGGCTACTAAACAGTGTATTGGAGTGAACATGATCCTTTTCTCACCACACATTCTTGTCAATGGTTCCAACATAGCAACCAAGAACAGAAATGTGAAAACTGGTACAGATATGATGGGTAGAATTACTGTGAAATTCTGATTCTATTAAGTGCTGGGCCAGTAACTATCAGGATCAGCTTTGAATGGGTTGCAGGCCAACTACACAATGCTGGCAATTATAGCCACTCTTTCAACCAACAATGCTAATTCTTCAATGTAATTTTCATAAGATGCGTTTTAGTATTGGATATCAATGCCACTCTACTATGCTTTAGTTGCAATGCTGGGTGAGGTCATTCCCACTTGGATGAGCTGTGAAGGCTACAGAACTATTGTCCCAATGCTTGCTTTGGAATATGTGAAACTGAGCATAAAGAACGAAACAGCATGAGAAACAGGCCCTTCGGCCCAACGAGCCCGCGCCACCACCCCGATGTTCCCACCTCTACCCGCGATCCCTGTCCATGTTTATAGATCTATGGATTAAAAACCAAATTTGAGACAATTTAGGGAGAATTTGTTTTGCCAATCAGCCTAAGAACACATCTTTGGGATGTGGGAGGACACCGGAGCACCCGGAGAAAACCCACGCAAGCACAGGGAGAATGCGCAAACTCCCACAGACACAGGCCCAAATCCATGTATCTGCACAGCACAGCGATAGTCACCGAGCTGTCGTGTTGCTCGTCAAATGGTCCAGGTTAAGCATACACTAACGACGTGAAGCACTAGGATACTCTAGAAAAAAAATCCAAGAGCAGCCCTCTCACGACCCATCGTGTGTATGCCCCTTGTTAGACAACAAGGTGGATCAAAGCACCTATAGGATAAAAACAAGTACATCAATACTTCAATGATCAAAAACAAATACATCAATGATCATTTTGCCTGCTCAACTGTCAAAATTTCATTTCCACAAACTCAATTTTAAAATAGGAAAGCAGTTACATCTGGATAATATAGAGTTCATGTCAAGTAGTGAGAGCTGGTTTTGTAGTTTGGTGCAGTACTGGATGTTATCTGAACAGGATAGAGATTTTAAACATGTACCTGGAGGTGGGCGACCATCATTGATGTTAAATGCTGTTGCAAAAATCCCAAATGGAAATGCACCAATCCCAAATGACATTTGGAATCCACCATCTCCAAATCCAAAACCTTGAAAGCCCTGAGAAATAAGATTGTGGCAGTAATTCAATAGGAGGTGTGTTATGAAGAACAAGTCTATCTAGCACACTGCCTAACAAAACCACCATTTACTGCATAATGAATTAAAATTTCCCACATTTCAGAACAAGAAAAATGAAAGCAAATTCAAAAGGGGAGGAGAACAATTGTGATGGATAGAGAGTTGCTTAGGTAGTAGGGAGAACAGCTATGCACCCAAATTGGCTGGAAATAACAGGCGGAGTCCATGAGGGTATCTGTCCTAAAAACTGCCAGGCTCAGGGAAGGAAGAAGGGAAAAGAGTGCACAGGGGAAGCAGAGGAAGAGGAGAGAAGAGTAATGGAGAGGAGAACAGGTTAACCTTCACTCCAACAGTTCAAAGCAAGGTTTTCAGACATAAAGAGAAGGCACTATTTCCTTTCACACCCTCAATCTCTCTATGAACTTACCCTGTACTAGAATAGTTTGCGTGGTCATGTTTGGAAAAAGAGGAGTTGGTTCCCTCTTTGGCTCCTCAGATACGTGCACTCCTGAACACAAACATTCCCCACACTGTCACGCTTAGTGGGAGAGGCATATTTGGTTGGCTAGAGCTTGTGGCTAATTGTGAATCTTTCATGTAAATGAAGATTGCGAAGACAGTGATTTTGAAGATTCCTGATATGATAGCAAAGGGGTAAAGTCACAGGATGAGGAAGAAATTATGATGGAGAACATGAGTTACAGAATTCAAAATTTTAAGAGTTGCATTAAAAATCCTGAAACAGAAAGTAGTTAGGAAGAAAAGAGCAAGTTAAAAGGCCCACAGCAGAAGTTAAAACTGCTGTGAAAAAGGAATAGACACCTTCCGCTTTAAAGGAAAAGACAACTGGATTTTCTTTTCAGTTTGAGAGTGGGAAAGCTTTCTTATCTGAGGCTGAAATGTGAGTGAAAGCAGTCCATGGCATATTTATTTCAAATACAAATCGATACTGACGTAACTGAATGGTGGGCTGTCTTATTCATTGAATAAATCATGGAATCACAACAACCTTCAGTCAAAAATGCTCAGTGGATGATCTATTTCAGCCTCCTCTGGAATGGCTGAAAGATCTGGATACTGCAAAAGTAATGGGTCTTGACAATATTTTGGCAATTGAAAACTGGTGCTCATCACTCACTGCACCGCTAGCCAAGATATTCCAGTAGAGTAACAATACTGGCATTGACCCGGCAATATGGAAAATTGCCCAGGTACATCCTGTACACAAATCCAACTCAACTAATTCTCATCCCATCAGTCCACTCTCAATCCATCAGTAAAACGATGGAAGGAGTCATCAACAGTGCTGTCAAGTGGCACTCAGCAATTAACTGCTCCCTGACGTTCAGTTTGGGTTCTGCCACAGTCACTCAGCTTCGACCTCATGACAGCCTTGATTCAAACAAGATCTCTTAGGGACAGAGCAGGGGAACTATGCTTAGAGCCCGAGGGAATGGGGAAGATCCTGAATGAATACTCATTGTTCTCTGGGACAGAGTGTTTGGAAGTGCTGGTGGCTGAGTGTGAATTTTTCAATTTGATTTTTTTCTCTCTCTTTTTGAGTACTTTTTGCTGCTGTAGTTAGGCCTGGGGCTAGCTGGGAAGGGAACCGGGGAGTATAAAAAGAAAGTGGCAGGAGACAGCGGGCAGCGTCGGGAGCGGGCAGCGGAATGAATAGGGAAACAGAGTGAGAGATACAAGGGCTTTGGCTCGTGGGACTTGGGCGAGAGCAGGCTTAGGCAGAGTGTGTTACTGGTTTTCACACCTCCAAAGGTGTTCATGACAATGGCAGGGATTAAGGGAAGACACCTCACCTGTGTACGGTGTCACATGTGGGAGTCCCTGGAGGCAAGACCTCTCCCGAAAGTCCACGTATGCGTCAAGTGTTTGGAGCTGCAGCGCCTGAGGGCTCGGGTCAAGCAACTAGAGCGGCAATTGGAAGATGCATTTTTAGTCAGGGAGAACGAGGCAATCATTGAAGGGAGGCAGAATAAGGTGGCGGACTCAGAGCCTAAGCGGGGGGAAACCTGACCCTTACATGTGGATTACTGTCAGGAAGGAGAAAAAGGAGAGGGGAGACAGTCCAAACACTTCCCCAGTGGCAGCCCCCCAAAATATCGAGGGCGGAGGGGTAAAAAAGGCAAGGCACGATGACCAGAGTACCTCAAAGGGGAGGAAAGGGGCTAAAAGGGAGATAGTGGTGGGGGATGGGAGGGTTGAAGGAATTGATAGGCACTTCTGTGGTTCAAGGCGGGACTCCAGGATGGTAGTTTCCCTCCCTGGAGCAGGGGGTGCAAGATGTGTCTGACAGGGTAGAGGGCATTTTGAAGGGTGAGGGGACCCAGGCAGATGTGATTATTCACATAGGAGAGAAGGATGTAGGAAGGAAAAGCAGGGAGGATATACAAAGGCAGTTCAGAGTTGGGGGGTAGGCTGAAGAGAAGGGCCTCCAGGGTGGCGATCTCAGGGCTGGGTAATAGCGGAGCCAGGAGAAATGAGATCCTACAGCTGAATGCGTGGCTGAAGGACTGGTGTAGGGAAGAGGGTTTCATATTTGTGGATAACTGGGAAGCCTTTGTGAAAGAAGGGCACCTGTATAGAAGGGATGGGGAACACTTAAATGGGAAGGGTGTGAATATCTTAGCTGAGAGGTTAGCTGGAGTGTTTCGGCAGGATTTAAACTAATATGGAGGGAGGGAGGGGCTGAGACCGATAGCTCGGTAGAGAGTGAGATGGGAGATAGAGTAAGGTTGGATGAGAAGAGATGCACCAAGGAGAACAAGGTTCCGAGTGGGCTTGGAGGTCTGGAGTGTGTCTGTTTCAATGCGAGGAGTGTAACGGGAAAAACGGATGAACTTAGGGCCTTAATGTTGCGAGGAACTTGGATGTGGTTGCAGTGACGGAGACGTGGTTAAAGGAAGGGGAGCAGTGGCAACTGAACATTCCTGGGTATAAGTGTTTCAGGCATGACAGAGGAGGGTCCAGAAGAGGTGGGGAAGTGGCGTTGTTAGTTAAGGAGAGCATCACGGCGGTGCAGAGGGAGGACAATACAGAGGAGTTAGGAGTGGAGTCGCTGTGGGTGGAGTTGAGGAATAGAAATGGGGTGATTACTATGCTAGGGGTGTATTATAGGCCAACAGCCAACAGCCCGCGGATAGTTGAAGAAGGCATACGTAAAGACATTTTGGATAGGTGCAGAAAGAACAGAGTCGTTATAGTTGGAGATTTTAATCTCCCTAGGGTGGATTGGAAAGTACCTAGAGCTGGGGGTTCGGACGGGCAGGAATTTGTAAAATGTGTACTGGAAGGATCGTTGGAGCAGTATGTGGCTAGCCCGACTAGAGAAGGGGTTATACTGGACTTAGTTCTGAGTAATGAGCCAGGGCAGGTGGTTGATGTTGTAGTGGGGGAACATGTGGCTAACAGTGACCACAATTCTGTCTACCTTAGGATACAGATGGAAAAAGATGCTTGTTGCCCTAGGGGCAGGGTGCTGAATTGGGGGAAGGCTAACTACGGTTGGATTAGGCAGGAACTTATGGAAACTGATCGGGAACGGTTGTTCGAGGGTAAGTCCATGATAGGCATGTGGGACTCTTTCAAAGGAATACTGAAAATGTTGCAAGATAAGTATGTGCCGGCTAAGAGGAAAGATGGGAAAGGTAGGATTAGAGAGCCGTGGATTACTAGGGATATTGAGGACTTGGTTAGGAAGAAAAGAGAGGTGTCTGATAGGTCAAAGCAGCTGGGAACCGAGACGATGTTGGAGGAAGATAGAGAGAGTAGGAGGGAGCTCAAACAGGGAGTTAGAAGGGCAAAGAGGGGGCATGAAATGATTTTGGCGGATAGGATTAAGGAAAACCCAAAGGCTTTTTATTCCTATGTTAGGAATAAAAGGATGGTTAGAGGAAAAATCGGACCTCTTAGGGACAGAGGAGGGTCCCCTTTGCTAGCACGAGGGGACACAGCTTTAAATTAAGGGGTGATAGTTATAGGACGGATGTCAGAGGTAGGTTCTTTACCCAGAGGGTGGTTCGGGAGTGGAATGCCCTGCCTGCAGCGTTGTAGATGCGCCAAGTTGGTGGCATTTAAGAGGTAGTTGATAAGTATATGGAGAGAAGGGAATGGTTTAGTTTGGAGGGGCATTGCTATTGGTCGGCGCAACATCGAAGGCTGAAGGGCCTGTTCTGTGCTGTAGTTTTTCTTTTTGTAACTGTGCTTAGAGCGAGGGAATGGCGGAGATCCTGAATGAATACTTTGCGTCAGTATTCACGAAGGAGAGGGGCTTGTTGACAGCTCCTGTCTCTGAGGAGCTGTGGACCAGTTGAGGGAAATATCCATACCGAGGGAGGAAGTGTTAGAGCTTCTAGGTAGCATTAAAACTGATAAATCTCCTGGGCCTGATGGCATTTATCCCAGGCTGCTTAGGGAGGTGCGAGGTGAAATTGCTGGGCCTCTGACGCAAATCTTTGTCTCCTCTTTGGACACAGGTGAGGTCCCAGAGGGCTGGAGAATAGCTAATGTTGTACCATTGTTTAAAAAGGGTAGTAGGGATAACCCTGGAATTCGGCTGTATTTGCTCAGTGGTAGGGAAGCTGTTGGAGGGGATTCTTAGAGATAGGATGTATAGGCACTTAGAGCGTTGCGATCTGATTAGGGATACGCAGCATGGATTTGTTAAGGGGAGGCGTGCCTTAAAAATCTGGTAGAATTTTTTGAGGAGGTGACGAAAACGGTGGATGAAGGGCGAGCCTGTTGATGTCGTCTATATGGATTTTAGTAAGGCGTTTGACAAAGTCCCTCATGAGAAGTTAGTTGAGAAGGTCAAGGCTCATGGGATACAAGGACAGGTAGCTAGATGGATAAGTAACTGGCTTGGTAATAGGAGACAGAGAGTAATAGTGGAAGGGTGTTTTTCTTGGAGGTCGGTCACTAGTGGGCCGCAGGGCTCGGTACTGGGACCTCTTCTATTTGTAATATATATAAATGACTTGGAAGAGGGAGTAAGTGGAGTGATCAGCAAGTTTGCAGACGATACAAAGATGGCTGGACTTGCGGATAGTGAGGAGCATTGTCAGGCGATGCAGCAGGACATAGATAGGCTGGTAGCTTGGGCAGACAGATGGCAGATGGAATTCAATCCTGATAAATGTGAGGTGATGCATTTGGGAGAAAGAATGTAGGGGGAGGTATATGATAAAGGGTAGACCTATTAAGAGTATAGAAACGCAGAGGGACCTGGGGTGCAGGTGCACAAGTCTCTGAAGTGGCAGTGCAGGTGGAGAAGGTTGTGAAGAAAGCATATAGTATGCTAGCCTTTATAGGAAGGGTATAGAGTACAAGAGCTGGCCTTTAATGTTGAGTTGTATAAAACGTTGGTTAGACCTCATTTGGAATACTGCGTCCAGTTCTGGTTGCCTTACTACCGGAAGGACGTGGAGACTCTGGAGAGAGTGCAGAGGAGGTTTACCAGGATGCTGCCTGGTATGGAAGGTCTGAGTTACGAGGAGAGCTGAGGCAAACTGGCACTGTTTCCTTAGAAAGACGTAGACTTAGAGGGGATCTAATAGAGGTGTACAAGATTATGAAGGGGATAGATAGAGTAAACAGGTTTAAGCTTTTTCCTAGGATGAACTCAAATAGCACGAGGGGTCATGGGCTTAGGGTGAGGTATAATTTGGATGCTAGAGGGAGTTTTTTCACACAGAGGGTGGTGGGGGTATGGAATGCGCTGCCAAGTAAAGTGGTGGAGGCAGGTACTCTGGAGTTATTTAAGAAATACTTAGATGGTCACATGAACAGAATGGGAATGGAGGGGTATAGAAAACTGATTTAAAATAGGGATCGTGAGCCTTGGGAGTCCCTGGGAAGTGTGTAAATAGATGATGATATTGATGTACTTGTTTTTATCCTACAGGTGCTTTGGTCCACCTTGTTGTCTAACGAGGGGCATACACGTGATGGGTCGTGAGAGGGCTGCTCTTGGATTTTTCGAGAGTATCCTAGTGCTTCACGTCATTAGTGTACGCTTGACCTGGACCATCTGAAGGGCAACACGACAGCTCAGTGACTATCGCTGTGCTGTGCAGATACATGGATTTGGGCCTGTGTCTGTGGGAGTTTGCGCATTCTTCCCGTGCTTGTGTGGGTGTTCTCCAGGCGCTCCAGTTTCCTCCCACATCCCAAGATGTGCTCTTAGGCTAATTGGCAAAACGAAGGGCCTGTTTCCTGTGCTGTTTTGTCCTTTGTGAGGTGAGATGAGACTGTCTATCCGTGACATCAAAGTAGCATTTGTGGTATCAAGAAGCCTGATAAAACTGAATCAGTGGTTGAAAGTTTCAGCTCCAGGACATCTCTACAGAAGTCCTTTAGGATAGCATCATAGGCCCAACTATCATCAATAATCTTCCTTCCATCATAAGGTTAGAAGTGGGGATATTCACCGATGATTGCACAATGTTCAGCATCATTCATGACTTGTGAAGCAGTTCATGCTGAAGTATAGTAAGACCTGGACAATACTCAGGCTTGGTCTGACAAGTAGCAAATAACTTGGGTCGATGTCTGTGGAAGTTTGCACATTCTCCCCGTGTTTACGTTTCTCCGGGTGCTCCAGTTTCCTCCCACACCCCAAAAACATGCTTTTAGGCTGATTGGTGTTAATAAATTGTCCCTAAATTAGACCTCCCTTAATCTGGCGCACGTGTAATTCTCTAAATTTGTACCCCTTCATTGTGGAGGCTATGAGATGTAGACAAAAGTGGGAGGTAGAAGAAGAATTGGAGTGAGGCACTCACTGATTGTTAAAATGGACTGTGGGGCATGTAGAGCCGAAGGACCTGTTTACTGTGCTCTGTTGTTCTTTGATGGAATATTCCCCACTTATCGAGATGAGTACAGCTTCAATAGCATTCAAGAAGCTCAGCACCAAGCAACCCACTTAATTGGTACCTCTTCCGCAAACATTCACTTTTCTACATTGATGCACACTGGCAGCAGTCTGTATGATCTATAAGATGCACTGCAGGAATTCAGCAAGGTTCCTTAAGTAACACCTTCTATACACATGACCACTATCATCTAGAAGGACAACAGCAGCAGATACCTGTGGATGATCGCCACCTGAACGATCCCCTCCAAGTCATTCATCATCCTGACTTGGAAATATATTACTGTTGCTCCACACTTGCTCCTTAACATTTAGGGACTGCAGCAGTTAAGGAAGTAGCTCATCCACCACCTTCTCAAAGACACTTTGGTATGGGCAATAAATGCTGGCCAAGCAGTGATGGCCACATCCTGTAAACTAATTTTCAAAGAACACACCAAGAAGGTGTTTTTCTTAGCCCAAATATTTATTTGATCTATTTCTGCCCAGCATGTTTTTAAAGAGAAACTGTTTTCAATGGTAAAAATTTAATTAACAGAATACTACATAGTTACATGATGGCATAATGAGTGATCAGGATTAGGAATGCACTCTCGGATGTCATACTAGAATCAGCAGTAGCCTTTAAAAGGGTATAGGGGCAAAAATGCAGCAATGTAAGAAAGTGGGTGGGAGCACAATTAATTAAGATTAATAGGCTGAATAGCTTCATCCTGTTCTATATTGTATAACAGGCTAGGGGAGCTGAATAATTCACTCTTGCTTCTATGTTTCAATCTGTTTGTATCACGAATGCGGCACAAACTTAAAGGAAGACATTGTCTATCCCACAGTTACCACAAACCATCCACCTCCTCCCAATTTCTCTCTTCACAAAGAACAAAACAGCACAGGAAACAGGCCCTTCGGCCCAACAAGCCCGCGCTGCCATCCCGATGTTCCCACCTCTACCCTCGATCCCTGTCTATGTTTATAGATCTATGGATTAAAAACCAAATTTGAGACAATTTAGGGAGAATTTGTTTTGCCAATTAGCCACATCTTTGGGATGTGGGAGGAAACCGGAGCGACCGAAGAAAACCCACGCAAGCATGGGGAGAATGCGCAAACTCCCACAGACACAGACCCAAATCCACAGCACAGCGATAGTCACTGAGCTGTCGTGTTGCCCATCAAATGGTCCAGGTCAAGCGTACACTAACGATGTGAAGCACGAGGATACTCTCGAAAAAAATCCAAGAGCAGCCCTCTCACGACCCATCGCGTGTATGCCCCTCGTTAGACAACAAGGTGGACCAAAGCACCTGTAGGATAAAAACAAGTACATCAATATCATCATCTATTTACACACTTCCCAGGAACTCCCAAGGCTCATGATCCCTATTTTAAATCAGTTTTCTATACCCCTCCATTCCCATTCTGTTCATGTGACCATCTAAGTATTTCTTAAATAACTCCAGAGTACCTGCCTCCACCACTTTACTTGGCAGCGCATTCCATACCCCCACCACCCTCTGTGTGAAAAAACTCCCTCTAGCATCCAAATTATACCTTACCCCCCCTCTCCCTAAGCCCGTGACCCCTCGTGCTATTTGAGTTCATCCTAGGAAAAAGCTTAACCCTGTTTACTCTATCTATACCCCTCGTAATCTTGTACATCTCTATTAGATCTCCTCTAAGTCTACGTCTTTCTAAGGAAAACAGGCCCAATTTGCCTTCCAGCTGCTGAAATGAATGAAGAAGCACTCACCCCTCTACTCTCTGGCTCAGGTCTTTGGCCTTGTGGTCTTGGAGGAGTTTTCTCTCTAAAATAATACAAAGTTTAAAGGTGTTTATGAAACGTGCCAGAATGAATCCACTTCTGCTGAATTTAAGCACATAAACCCTAAACAAAAATGATGATATCCCATAAACTTTACAAATAATCTATTTAAAACAAACAAATATTGACAAAAAGGAGACTGATAAACAATAAAAACCATGACCCTGAAACACAGGGTGCTGTCTGAATACAGGAAAGCCCTCCAAGCATTTTCCCACAGAGCAACAAGACCCAACTAACTGGGATGGCAGTAAAATGTAAATGCTTGTAATCTTATACAGAATAAAGTAAAGCATTCCCCATTCTGAATTATTTGAATGAGCTGTGATGCTGACAAGGCATTTATTACGGTGGGAATTGAGTCAACTATAGACCAAACCTTGAGAATAAGGCAGGGGAGGAGCGTGGAAATAGAACAAAGAACAAAGAACAAAACAGCACGGGAAACAGGCCCTTCGGCCCAACGAGCCCGCGTCACCACCCCGATGTTCCCACCTCTACCCACGATCCCTGTTTATGTTTATAGATCTATGGATTAAAAACCAAATTTGAGACAATTTAGGGAAAACTTGTTTTGCCAATTAGTCTAAGAGCACAGCTCTGGGATGTGGGAGGAAACCGCAGCACCCGGAGTAAACCCACGCAAGCACGGGGAGAATGCGCAAACTCCCATAGACACAGGCCCCAATCCATGTATCTGCACAGCACAGCAATAGTCACTGAGCTGTCGTGTTGCCCATCAAATGGACCAGGTCAAGCGTACACTAACGATGTGAAGCACTAGGATACTCTCGAAAAAGTCTCACGACCCATCGCGTGTATGCCCCTCGTTAGACAACAAGGTGGACCAAAGCACCTGTAGGATAAAAACAAGTACATCAATATCATCATCTATTTACACACTTCCCAGGGACTCCCAAGGCTCATGATCCCTATTTTAAATCAGTTTTCTATACCCCTCCATTCCCATTCTGTTCATGTGCCCATCTAAGTATTTCTTAAATAACTCCAGAGTACCTGCCTCCACCACTTTACTCGGCAGTGCATTCCATACCCCCACCACCCTCTGTGTGAAAAAACTCCCTCTAGCATCCAAATTATACCTTACCCCCCTCTCCCTAAGCCCGTGACCCTTTGTGCTATTCGAGTGCTAAAGGCATTTATTTAAGCTTTGATAATAGTCTGGATCACTTTCCTCTTGCCAAACACAAATGAGCTGTGAATGACTGCACAAAATGTGTACATAATGGGTACTTACTAGTTCGAGTACATTCAGCAGCCTTTATCCAGCTTTTCAGCAATTTTCACCAAATACATTGCAACTATTTACACTATCAAAATAGCAGGCTGCCCTTTAATCCACATTGTTACCCCTGACATTACAGCAATCTAAATGGTGTGTATGGGGTGTCAGGGAGGGGTACTACCTTTGGTGAGGGAACATGTCACATCCTTTCAGGGCAGTTTGTCCATCTTTTGTCCCCACCTGGCACTCAGCTCTCACCTGTGGCTCCCTGTAGCTGTTTGCCTGCGACAGCAGCCACACCCCGGGCAACGGCTTCGACAAGCCGGCTAAACTAGGTGAGGGTAGCTGACGGGTCTCAACCCTCGGTGAGACAGGGAGATGTTTATCCCAGCATGTGAAGACAGAGTCCAGCGGACTGAGCAGACAAGACCAACAGAAGGTTCAATGGTCAAGAAGGCGGTCTCTGCAAGTGTCAAGGACCGCGAAGAGCAGGACAAGATACAGAAAACATCCTGGTCATCCTCTACGCCTAGTCCCACCTCCAGCCGTCTTGACTCTTATCTTGCTACTGGACCCAGATGGGAATTGAAATGAGAGTGAGGCTGACGTCGCGCAACTCTCCCTCACTTTAATCCAAATCAAATGCTTGTCTCAACACCATCATTATCATCACAGTGTCCTGTTCAACCCTTGAAGTCCTGTGGCGATGGGCGAGTGATGAAGCAGCAGGTGTGAATACACTGGGAGTTGTAGTCATGGAACCGCACACAGGCAGCTCAAGTCTAATGGTCGTTTTCCGCTGACCGAAGCAGCAGCGAAACTCAGCGTTTACCTGGGTGACAGAGCAATCCTCTTCAGGAACGCACTGCTCACTTTCATAAAATGAGGAAAGGGCTAGAAAAGATGCCCTAAACATTGCTGCTTCACTACACCCTGGCCAGTTTACCACGGTTGGCAGGGATCCCATCTTGCGGTCGAACAAACAAAATAAAACACAAGATGATACCGTTCACCCTGGGCACTTGGAATGTGCACACATTTTTGGACAACCCTACAGCAGACAGATCAGAGAGAAGAACAGCCTTAGTTGCCAGAGAGCTTGCAAGATACAACACTGACATTGCAGCCCTGAGTGAAACTCGTCTTGCCAGCGTAGGTCAGTTGACTGAAACTGGAGGTGGATACAGTTTTTTCTGGAGTAGTCAGAGCAGCGATGAGCGTCATGATGCTGGAGTTGGATTCGCCATTAGGAGTCATCTTGTTCGGAAACTGGATAGTCTATCCAAGGGCGTGAACGACCAGCTTATGACATTACAGCTTCTGCTACAGAACAGAAGTCAAGCCACCCTGATCAGTGCCTGTGCCCCCACAATGAACAACCCGGACAAGGTGAAAGACAGGTTCCACAAAGAACTAGACGCCCTATGATCAACAATGAGCTGATCTTGCTTGGCAATTTCAATGCAAGAGTAGAG
The DNA here is from genome assembly GCA_024679065.1 of Sphyrna mokarran. Classification (NCBI taxonomy): domain Eukaryota; kingdom Metazoa; phylum Chordata; class Chondrichthyes; order Carcharhiniformes; family Carcharhinidae; genus Sphyrna; species Sphyrna mokarran. The sequence continues at coordinate 54,475 of JAGIQG010000020.1, forward strand.
TTTGATTCTGCAACCTGGCAGGGAGTCATTGGGAGGCATGGAGTGGGCAAGTGTAACAGTAACAGTTTCTTAATGAAAACCTGTGTAGCACGTGACCTCATCACCAACACAGCTTTCCATCTGCCTACCCGTAACAAGACCATCTGGATGTATCCCCGCTCTAAGCATTGGCATCTTATTGACTATTTCATTATCAAGAGAAAAGACAGGCAGGATGTCAGAGTGACCAAGGCCGTGTGTGGTGCTGACTACTGGACAGATCATAGGCTCATTGTCTGCAAAATGAGGGTCCACATCAGACCCAAGAGATGACCAGAAGGAACCAAAAGAATTAATGAGGTCAAACTAAAGAACCCCAGCATAGCTTCAGTACTGGCTGAAGACTTAGAAATCAAGCTTGCTGACTTACACCTCGCAGGGAGCGCTGAGGACGACTGGGAATGCTTCAGGATGCTGTCCATACATCTGCACTGAAGATACTCAGGCCCTCTACCCACAAGCAGCATGATTGGTCTGATGAGAATGATGATGAAATACAGGCTCTACTTGTTGAAAAGCAGCGTCTTCATCGGGCCTGTCATCTTCAGCTGCCAAGAAAAATGCTTTTACCAGTGCTCACAAGACAGTCCAGAATAAACTGTGTAAAATGCAGGATGCCTGGCTGAGCACCAAAGCAGATGAAATACAGGGATACACTAACAGAAACAACTTGAAACAGTTTTATGAAGCCCTCAACACCCTCTATGGACCTCATTCTCTCGGGATTCCCCCCTCCTGAGTACAGACGGTACAACTCTTGTTACAGAGGAGGCTTGGGATCCTGCAGAGATGGGTTGAACACTTTGAAGCCGTCCTCAACATCTATTAGTGATGAAGCAATAGACAGGATTCCCCAGGTCAATATCAACAGCACCATGGATGACCCACTGGTAGTAGCCGAAGTCACAAAAACTGACAGCCAGCTATCCTGTAGCAAAGCCCTAGGGGCAGATGCCATACCCAGAGACCTACAAAGCTGCTAGTACTGTACTTGTCGAGAAGCTCTCTGTGTTGTTCCAGTCCTTTTGGAAACAAGGATCCATTTCTCAGGAACTTAAAAATGCTTCCATCATACACCTCTACAAGAGGAAGGGATCCGGCAAATATGCGACAACCGAGGAATCTCATTGCTCTCCATCAGAGGAAGAACCCTCACAAGAGTGCTGCTAAACCGTCTGGTCATTTATGTGGAGCTGGGCCTGCTTCAGAGTCACAGTGTGGCTTCTGCAAAGGTCACGGGACTATTGACATGGTTTTTGCTGCGCGGCAACTTCAGGAGAAGTATCAGGAGCAGAACTGCGAGCTCTACACAACCTTTGTTGATCTTGTGAAAGCCTTCGACACTGTTAGCCAACAAAGCCTTGGAGGATCATGTCAAAGTTTGGCTGCCCCCCAAATTCATTCAGATGGTACGCCAGTTCCATGATGGCCAGAGTACTGGATGGCAGAGAATCCTCTGAGGCATTTCCTGTCACCAATGGTGTCAAACAGGGCTGTGTGCTCACACCCACACTGTTCAGCATGATGTTTACTGTCAGGCTGAATGATGTCTTCCAGGACAGTGTTGCCTCAAGTACAGAGTGGATGGGAAGCTTTTCAACCTGAGACTTCAAGCTATTACCAAAGTGAAGGAGTCTGTTCTGAGAGACTTCCTCTTTGCCAATGACTGCGCCCTGTATACTGGCTCAGAGCTAGAGACGCAAGTCAGTACGGACAAATTTTCTACAGCTCGTGACAACTTCGTGACAACAAGTCAGTATGGACAAATTTGGACTCACCATCAACATTGAAAAGACCAAAGTCATACACCAGCCTGCTTCTAATGCACCGAACACAGAGCCCATAATCACAATCAAAGGGCAGAAACTACAGGCAGTGAACCAGTTCACTTATCTTGGCAGCACCCTTTCCCAAACAGTGACTACCAATACAGAAGTTAACTGCAGAATAGCAAAGGCAAGTTCTTTCAGTAGACTGCGCTCCACTGTATGGGAACGTCGAGGAATCAGCCCAGCAACAAAACTGAAGGTCTACAGCGCAGAGGTACACATTACCCTCCTGTATGTCTGTGAAACATGGACTGTGCATCGAAGGCATGCATCACAGCTCAATCATTTCCAAATGACTTGTCTTTACATCCATTGGCAAGACAAAGTACCAGACACTGAAGTTCTCTCTGAAGCAAGTCTACCCTCAGTCCACACACTGCTGATGAGAGCACAGACCCGGTGGGCAGGTCATGTCATCTGTATGTCAGACAAGCACATACCCAAGCTGTCAAGCTTATGAAGCAAGGTGTATTACTGAAGCACTACTTAAGCGTGAGCTGCACAAGTCCAGAGCCACCAGTGCAACAACTACAGTGTCTACACAAGTCCGTCCAATATGTGTCAGGACATTCCGTGCCCGAATTGGCTTGATCAGTCATCTTCGGACACACTGCAACCAGCCTCAAAATGACTGATGGTGTCAAGGTCCTCATCAATGATGATGGACGAACAACAACAATGTAAACAGGACCCAAAAGTTAGAAAACATCACGGGAAGAGTCAATCCAAACGTTAACTAACATTGAGAACATCAACTCTATTCAAAACCTTGTCAGTTCCAGAAGTGCATCACTTCCAGACAAATGCTTATATGCCTGAAGGGTTCTCCACGTTAATTGTTTAAATGCTGTTTTCAAAACAGGTGACAGAGTCTGCAGGGGATCAGAAATGATGATGGAAGGCCTTCAGTTTGTTCTAATCTTGCTGGCTCAATCCTACAAGGGAAAGAGTTCACGAGAAGGCAGTGGCACAGTTATATTGTCATTGAACTAGTTAATCCAGAGATTCAGTGCAAGCAGCACAGATTGTGTACAGGTTTTGTGCAATCATTCACAGAAATTTGTGTTTGGCAAGAGGAAAGTGATCTTGAAGGTTGCCAGACTATTAGCAAAGCTTAAATAAATGCCTTTAGCACTCATTTCTACACTCTTCCCCACCTTATCCTCAAAGTTTGGTCTACAGTTGACTCAATTCCCACTGCAATAAATATCTTGTCAGCATCACAGCTCATTCAAATAATTCAGAATGGGAAATGCTTTACTTTTCATTCTGTATAAGATTACAAACATCTACATTTTACTGTTGCCCCCATTACTTGGGTCTTGTTGCAACAGATAGTGAAATTTGAATTTGATAAAAACCTGGAATTGAAAATCTAATCAACAACTGTTGATTGTCATAAAAACCCATGTTGTTTACTAATGTCCTTTAGGGATGGAAATCTGCTATCCTTATGTGGTCTGGTCTACACATGACTCCAAAGTCACAGCAATGTAGCTGATTCTCAATGGCCTTCTGGAGGGCAGTAAGGGATGGATAATAAATGCTGGTCCAGTCAGTGACACCCACATCCCATAACATGAATTAAAAGAATCAATTAACAATCGCTCTGTGCATGCTCATCCACCTTATCTTTACTCCCTCATTCCCACCAGTAAAAAACAGGACAAAGCATTTCTTTATTCATTCATGGGGTGTGGGTGTCACAGACATAGAAAGTAGGAGCAGGAATAAGCCAGTCAGTCTTTCGTGCCTGCTCTACTACTAGACTGATCTTCTGACTCAACACCATATTCTTACCCTCCCCATACCTTTTGACACCAAGATATCTAATTCCTTCTTAAATATATTCAGTAATTTGGTCTTTAAAGCCTTCTCTGGTAGAGAATTTTACAGATTCAGAGGGTTCTCCTCCTTAATTGCCTACTCTTCATTCTGCCACTGCAACCCCTTGGTTCTGGGCTCCTAACTTCCATGTTCCCTTCTTCCCATTCAGAGGAAAGAACATCCCTGCATCCAGTCTGCCCAGCCCTGTCAGAATGTTATACATTTCAATCAGATCGTCTCTCATCCTTCTAAATTCCAGGGAATACAGGCCACAATCTCACCAACCTGGAAATTGGTCTTGTGAACCTTCACTGCATTGCCTCTATGGCAAGTATATCCTTTCTAAGGCAAGGAGACCAAAACTGCACACGATGCCCAAGGTGTGATTTCACTAGAGCCCTGCCCAGCTGCAGTAAGACATTCTTTGCTCCTTCACTCAACTCAGTGGAGTGATCAGCAAGTTTGCAGACAATACAAAGATGGCTGGACTTGCAGATAGTGAGGAGCATTGTCAGGCAGTGCAGCAGGACATAGATAGGCTGGTATCTTGGGCAGACAGATGGCAGATGGAATTAAATCCTGATAAATGTGAGGTGATGCATTTTGGGAGAAAGAATGTAGGGGGGAGGTATATGATAAAGGGTAAACCTATCAAGAGTATAGAAACGCAGAGGGACCTGGGAGTGCAGGTGCACAAGTCTCTGAAGGTGGCAGAGCAAGAGGAGAAGGTTGTGAAGAAAGCATATGGTATCCTAGCCTTTATAGGAACATAGTAACAGCACAGAACAGGCCCTTCGGCCTTTGATGTTGCGCCGACCAATTAGGAAAAAGCAATGACCCTCCAAACTAAACCATTCCCTTTTCGTCCATAAACTTATCTACTAACCTCTTAAACGCCACCAAACTTGGCGCATCTACAACTGACGCAGGCAGGGCATTCCATACCCTTTCCACCCTCTGGATAAAGAACATACCTCTGATATCCATCCTATAACTACCACCCCTTAATTTAAAGCTATGTCCTCTCGTGCTAGCTTTTTCCATCCTAGGAAAAAGGCTATCACTGTCCATCCTATCTAAACCTCTAATCATCTTATACGTTTCAATAAGGTCTCCTCTTAGCCGCCTTCTTTCTAACAAAAACAACCTCAAATCCCTCAGCCTCTCTTCATAAGACCTGCCCTCCATACCAGGCAACATCCTGGTAAACCTCCTCTGTACCCTCTCCAATGCCTCCACATCTTTCTTATAATGCGGGGACCAGAACTGTACACAATACTCCAAGTGCGGCCGCACTAGAGTTTTGCACAGTTGCAACATGACGTTGAGCTCCGAAATTCAATCCCCCTACCAATAAAAGCTAAGACTCCATATGCCTTCTTAACAACCTTATCGACTTGATTGCCAACTTTCAGGGATCTATGCACATATACACCAAGATCCCTCTGTTCATCAACACTATTAAGAGTCCTACCATTAGCCCTATAACTCTACACATTTGTTATTCCTGCCAAAGTGAATTACCTCACACTTTTCCACATTAAACTCCATTTGCCACCTCTCGGCCCAGCTCTGCAACTTGTCCAAGTCCCTCTGCAAACTATAACACCCCTCTTCACTATCTACCACTCCTCCGACTTTGGTGTCATCCGCAAATTTACTAATCCATCCTTCAATACCCTCATCCAGATCATTTATAAATAGGAAGGGGTATAGAGTACAAGAGCTGGCCTTAAATGTTGCAGTTGTGTAAAACGTTAATGTTGCCTGGTATGGAGGGCAGGTCTTATGAGGAGAGGCTGAGGGATTTGAGGTTGTTTTCATTAGAAAGGAGGAGGCTAAGAGGGGACCTAATCGAAACATATAAGATGATTAGAGGTTTAGATATGGTGGACAGTGATAGCCTTTTTCCTAGGATGGAAAAAGCTAGCACGAGGGGACACAGCTTTAAATTAAGGGGTGATAGTTATAGGACGGATATCAGAGGCAGGTTCTTTACCCAAAGGGTGGTTCGGGAGTGGAATGCCCTGCCTGCAGCAGTTGTAGATGCGCCAAGTTTGGTGGCGTTTAAGAGGTTAGTTGATAAGTATATGGAAGAGAAGGGAATGGTTTAGTTTGGAGGGGCATTGCTTTTTATATTGGTCGGCGCAACATCGAAGGCCGAAGGGCCTGTTCTGTGCTGTAATGTTCTATGTTCTATGTTAGTTAGACCTCATTTGGAATACTGCATCCAGTTCTGGTCGCCTTACTACCGGAAGGACATGGAGACTCTGGAGAGAGTGCAGAGGAGGTTTACCAGGGTGCCGCCTGGTATGGAAGGTCTGAGTTACGAGGAGAGGTTAGGCAAATTGGGACTGTTTTCCTTAGAAAGACGTAGACTTAGAGGAGATCTAATAGATGTGTATAAGATTATGAGGGGTATAGATAGAGTAAACAAGGTTAAGCTTTTTCCTAGGAAGAACTCAAATAGCACGAGTGGTCATGGGCTTAGGGTGAGGGGGGTAAGGTATAATTTGGATGCTGGTGGGAGTTTTTTCACACAGAGGGTGGTGGGGGTATGGAATGCGCTGCCAAGTAAAAGTGGTGCAGGCAGGTACTCTGGAGTTATTTAAGAAATACTTAGATGGGCACATGAACAGAATGGGAATGGAGGGTATAGAAAACTGATTTAAAATGGGGATCATGAGCCTTGGGAGTCCCTGGGAAGTGTGTAAATAGATGATATTGATGTACTTGTTTTTATCCTACAGGTGCTTTGGTCCACCTTGTTGTCTAACGAGGGGCACAGACGCGATGGGTCGTGAGAGGGCTGCTCTTGGATTTTTTTTCGAGAGTATCCTAGTGCTTCACATTGTTAGTGTATGCTTGACCTGGACCATTTGATGGGCAACACGACAGCTCAGTGACTATCGCTGTGCTGTGCAGATATATGGATTTGGGCCTGTGTCTGTGGGAGTTTGCGCATTCTCCCCGTGCTTGCGTGGATTTTCTCTGGGTGCTCCCGTTTCCTCCCACATCCCAAAGATGTGCTCTTAGACTAATTGGGAAAACAAATTCTCCCTAAATTGTCTCAAATTTGGTTTTTAATCCATAGATCTATAAACATAGACATGGATCACGGGTAGAGGTGGGAACATTGAGGTGGCGGCAGGGGCTCATTGGGCTGAAGGGCCTGTTTCCCATGCTGTTTTGTTCTTTGTTCTAAGTCCTCTTGCAATAAAGACCAACAAGCTGTTTGTCCTTCTAACTGCCTATGCCTGCGTGTTTGTTTTCAGTGATTGATATACAAGGATACCTAGGTCCCCCTGTATATCAGCATTTATCAGTCTACCACTATTTAAATAACGCTCTGCCATTCTGTTTCGCCATTCAGAGAGAATAATTTCACATTTATACTGCATCTGCCATATATTTGCCTGCTCATTCAACTTGTCTGAATGATCTTGAAGTCCTTCAACATCCTCCTCACCACTCACTTCACCAAACTTGGAAATAGTACCTTTGGGTCTCTAATCCAAAACATTGAGGTCACTGGCTGGGCCCATAGCTAGTTGTCCTAGAACTGAGTGGGTTGTTGGGCATTTTTAAAAGCCATTGCTGTGGGTCTGGAATCACAAGTTGGCCAGAACACGTAAGGACTGTGTTCCCTAAAAGATACGAGTGAGCCAGATGGATTTTTAAGGACAATCAACAATGATTTCATGATCTTCATTAGATTCAATCCCAAATTTTTATTGAATTCAAATTTCACCATCTGCTATGTTGGAATTTGAACTCAGATCCCTGGAGCATGACCTTGCATCTTTAGATTACTAATCCAGTGGTAATATCACTAAACTACTATCTTCTGAAACTGACGTGCACGCTTTATGAAAGCGCCCTATAGGATATCATCTGCATTTGAAAAATTAATGCATAACATCATACTCAATTTACAAATGGCAATTCCAACTGTTTAAGTGACTGAGTCCTGGTTCCAGTCTACTGCTTGTTGAATCTTCTCCAAAATCACAGGACATTAGCGTCACTAAATAAAACTGTCTTAAGTTACACGTAAAACATCTTGACAGAACATGGTAGCATTCCAGCTACCCACTGAACGTGAGCACTGAAAAGATTGTATTTAAAAGGGGAGATTCTCATTTCATTGCCTCTTGACAAACAAAAAATACAAACATCAGAGGTTTTCAAATTAGTGACTTCTGCTAAATTTGAAGTGAGATTAATAAAATTATTATTTACATTATGAGAATAGATTTAAAATACTTTAACTTTCCCAAAGCACATCACTCACAAATCATTAATATCACAAAAAAAAGAGAAATGCCACTCAGTCTCAGCGATGTTCCAAATGAATGCACAACTTGTACTGTATTCACCAATGACAAATTAATGCATGACCCTCTCCCCAGTCCCCTACGTGATTATCAGGATGGTGAAGTATTGACATGTGGTGTTGTTTCATTGATTGTCTCACCTTGGATCCTGCTGACCTGTACTTCCTCTTCCATAAAGGGGAATGACTTTGTCTCGACTGATGCCTGCTTTGCAAACAGGGCAAACCTGCCTGTTGGGTCTAGTCTCTAACCACTGTCAGAATATAAATATCAGAGGCTTTCAGTTAGTGATAACCACACCCCAAATAAAAGAGATAAAGAATACAATGATTCCAGTTCAACATAGTTCAAGAGAAATTAAAGAACACAAGAGGACATTTTTGCAGTACAAATATAATGGCTTATAGGTAGTTTAATACAGGCAAAGCCTGAGTGCAAAGATGTTTTTATTGAATCTCACCTCCGCCCTCAATTTAAAACAGTGTCCCCTAGATGTGCACGCACCCACTAGAGGATACATGCTTTCAATGTCCATCTCGTTATCATTCAAGATATTATATACTTCACTGAAGTCACTTCTCACTCTTCTAAATGCTTGCGCAAATGTGCCCTGCCTTTCACAAGACAACCTGCTCTTTCCAAGTATTCTGGAAAACCTCTTCTAAAGCGCCCCCAATGTATTTACATATTTTTTTTAAATGAAGAGACAAAACTGCAGTGTTCAAGATGCAGTCTCATCAATATCCTGTATAAATGAGGCATAGCATCCTTACTTTTATGTTCCAATTCTTCTTGTAATAAAGTTTAGCATTCCATTAACCTTCTTCATTACATGTTCTACCTGCACACTAATATTTTATATTTACTGAATCTATATGCTTTTGTCTCACAGCAATCGTTCTCCATTTAGCTAATGCTGTTTGTTCATTCTTTCGACCAAAATGAACAACTTTGTACTCTTGTACCTGCAAGACTTTTGTCCACTTACCCAACCTTTGTCTATCTATCTGCAAACTTCAAATGTCTGCCTCTAGTCACTTTGCCCCTCTACTATTTGTGTGCATATGTTCATTTCCAATAGTTGCTTGCTCACTCAATGCATAAATTCAACCTCTTTTCTGGTTCTCCATTCTTTGGTTTCATTTTTCCCTTCTTAAAATTGATGACTCCAATTAGCTTCCCCCTTAATAACCAGCACTCTGATTTTATATGGCCAGTTTATTGCAATGATAATATCTAACCCTCTTGATCTCTTTCCGAAGAAACCTCTTTAGCACTGTCTTTTCTCTGTGATAGTGAAAACACGTACATACTTTCTATCCATCTTCATATTGTCTGCAAATTTAGCGACCACTCATCGCAGTCACTGATGTAAATTATAAAACTATTGAGGCTCCAGTCAGCACAGACCCCTGCGAGACTCCACTCATTTCATCTAGTCAATTAGACAAAGATCCATTTCTGCATACTCTGTTCCACGATAGCCAATTTTCAACCCAACTAATACCGCCTACACAATGAGCTTTTATTTTCTGATTAACCTTTGGTGTGGCACTGTATCAAATGCTTTCTGGAACTCCAAATACAATACGTCTTTGGATTTGATTTATTATCACATGTATTGGTATACATTACTGTTTCTTGCACACTATATAGACAAAGCATACTGTTCATAAAGTATATGGGGAGAAGGAAAGGAGAGGGTGCAGAATGCAGTGTAAAATAAGGCATTATTAGAGTTTGTAAGAATACAGTTTTAAAACCATAGAGCGAGAGTAAAAGACAGAATTAAAAGTCATGCAGGGGACAGCTCGCAAGAAGTCGCCAAGCTCCAACATCATCTTGTACATCTACAGGCTCCCCTCTAATCACAGCACATGTTACTCCTTTAAGAATTTTTCATTTTCTTTCAATTAATTTGTGGAATATGGGAGTCACTGGCTGTGCCAGTATTTGTACTCTGTCTCTGATTGCACTGGAACTGAGTGACTTGCTTGGCTATTTTTCACTAAATGTTAGGATGCTTATTAAAGTGTTTTTTCCCCCCACAAGTAAAATCCATCTGCCATCTATTTTGTAAACTGTTTCTAGAAAACACCTAAGAATCATAAAATCCCTACAATGCAGAAGGCGGCCATTCAGCCTGAGTCTTCATTGACTCTCCAACAAGAGTATCCTTCCCGGGCTCACCTGCTCCACCATAACTGCATTTTTCTCACTAATCCCCGTAACTTATACATCTTGGAACATTAAGCAGCAATTCACCATGGCCAATCCACCTAAACTGTACATCACTGTGGAAGAAACTAGAACACCTAGAGGAAACCCCACACAGACACAGGGAGAATGTGCAAACTCCACACAGGGTCATCTAAGGCTGGAATCGAACCTGGTCACCGGCACTGTGAGGTAAAAGTACTAACCACTCTTGATGTTGGATAGTCAGAAGCTTTTTCCCGTGGTGTAAGAGTCAATTACTAGGGGGAATTGGTTTAAGATGCAAGGAGCAAGGTTTAAAGGAGATGTATGAGGCAAGTTTTTCTTTACACAGAATGGGTGTTTGGAACTCACTGGCAGGGGAGTTAGGCAAAGCAGATACGGTAATGACTATTAAGGGCAAGTAACAAATAAATGAAGAGGAAGGGAATAGAGAGATATGGTCCCCAGGGAAAGAAGTTTTAGTTCAGTCGTGAAGCATAGTCAGTGCAGGCTTGGAGGGTTGAAAGGCCTGTTCCTGTGCCATAATTTTCTTTGTTCTTTGCAATTAATAGTCACAGTAGTGTGATTTTGGACTCAGTTTAGAAACAGAGAGGGCGTTCAAGAAGCAGTAGCACAGAACAAGATGAGTAGCCATCCCAGAAAACAGCTCAGCTAGAGAAGGAGTGCTGAAACAAAAATCATTTTGTCCAAAAATCTTCACTGAAATGAAGACCATTCCCAAATCCTGGTCATTTAGACTGTGCAGTGTGGTAATCACTGACTAGTTTTAATCAATAGGTTTATGGTTGTTGTTTGGAAAACAGGGTCTCAAGAGAGTTCTCAATGTTTCTGCAAACATTTCCTTATTAATATTCAAAAATAAAAACATCACATGAAACCCATGTTTGAACTTGGAACACTCCCACACATAACATCAGCGGATTTTGTAGTATAGAAAATTGGGGGCTCTTGCATCAGGATATTTTAAAAAACATAATTCTTTTGGTGTAGAAAATTTGACTTCTTAAAAATAATGAATATGAGAAGTGTGGAAAGTAAGTGAAAATATATTTTTCAAAGTAAAAGACTGCAGAACAAATGGCTCGCTCTAGTTTACTTAATTGCAAGTGGATAACATAACAGTGGCAAAATTGAAAAACATATCTAATGCTAAGCTGTTACAATTGGCAGGAAAATTGGAACTAAATTCATAATACAATTAAAGAAATCCAAGATTGCGGAAAAACTAGCAGAGCACTTAAACATGCCAGAGACAACCGGCAAAACCCACTTCTCAAAAAAAAATGAGGCAGTGGAATTAGTAGGCATTCAAGGAATTAGAAATGCAGAAGTTAGTAGAAAATTGCAGAAAAAGACAACAATAAGACAGAGATTTAAACTCAGAATGTAACAAGTCAAAGTAGGGACAATACAGCAAAGTGAAGGGGAAGCAGCTCTACACATGAACTTTAAATTTGTATAGGTACTTCTAAAATTTGAGGAAAAGGATGTAGAAGCACTCTTTATATCTTTCGAAAAGGCAGCTAAAAAAAGATGGTGACAAGAGAATCAGATAATCCCCTTGATGAATAAATGCGTAGGTTATATTTATATCTTTGGAGGGGGGACTATGAGACAGTCAAAAGAATTACCGTTAGTGCATACGAATTAGTTTCTGAGGCATATAGGAAATTTCAAAACACAAGTAAACAACCTGGGCATCTTGAATTAGCAAGATTAAAGGAAAACAATTTTTATCATTGGAAACAGGCTTGCTTGAAATGTTTGAAACTCAGAGGTGACTATTTTAAAAAAAATTTAAAAATTCAATTTCTTTGTTCTTCCACGTGTCCGAACAATCAAATAGTCAGATTGTGAGATAAGTAGCAGAGCTAAATGTGATTGCAAACTAGTCCACAGAAGCAAACCTCTTAAATCAGAAAAAGACAAAAAAAAGGAAGGAATGAGAAGACAGTCAAGGAAAGAGAAGTGGCTGAAACTCAACGTGTTTTCACTATCACAGAGAAAAGACAGTGCTAAAGAGGTTTCTTCGGAAAGAGATCAAGAGGGTTAGATATCATCATTGCAACAAACTGGGCCATATAAAATCAGAGTGCTGGTTATTAAGGGGAAAGCTGATTGGAGTCATCAATTTTAAGAAGGGAAAAATGAAACCAGAGAATGGAGAACCAGAAAAAAGGTTGAATTTATGCATCGAGTGAGCAAGCAACTATTGGAAATGAAATATGGGAAATGAAATGGCACACAAATAGTAGAGGGGCAAACTGACTAGAATCACAGAATCCCTATAGTGCAGAAGGCGGCCATTCAGCCCATTGAGTTTGCACCAAGCACAATCCCATGCAGGCCTTATCCTTGTTTACCCTGCTAACCCCCTGACACAAAGGAGCAATTTATCATTGCCAACCACATTTTTGGACTGTGGGAGGAAACTGGAGCACCCAGAGAAAATCCATGCAGACACGGGGAGAGCGTGTCATTGATCCGAGGTCAGAATTGAACAAGGGTCCCTGGCACTGTGAGGCAGCGGTGCTACCCACTGTGGTAGTGGCAGATGTCTTCAAGGGTTTTGTGTATAGGAAGTGTTTCTTTATGTGGCCAGGATAAATGGGGAAAGACATTAAAATTCTGAGATAAAGGAGCAAGTCAATCTCTTGTTCAATGATTCTATCTTTCATTGATTCGTGAAACATGAATGTCGCTAGCTGACCAGCATTTATTGCTTATCCCTAGTTGCCTTTGAGAAGATGGTGGTGAGGCTGTCTTAGTGAAATATTGTAGTGCACGTGCTGTGGGTTGATCCACAATGTCATTGGGGAGGGAATTCTAGGATTTTGACTCAGTGACTGCGAAGGAATGGAGATATATTTCCAATTCGGGATGCTGAGTGGTTTGGAGGGAAACTCGAGGCAATGGTGCTCCCATGTATCTACTACCCTCGTCCCTCGAGATGCAAGTAGTCGTGAGCTTGAAAGGTGCTAAGAATCTTTGGTGTATTTCAGCAATTCATCTTGTTGATAGCACACACTACCATGACTCAGCAATGGTAGTGGAGGGAGTGGATGTTTATAGATGTGGTGCCAATCAAATGAGCTGCTTTATCCTGGATGGTGTTGAGCTTCTTGAGTGTTATTGGAGCTTGCCTATACAGACAAATGGGCACACTCCTGACTTGTGCCTAGCAGATGGTGAACAGAATTGGGGAATCAGGAGGTGAGTTATTTGCTGCAGTTTTCCTGGCCTATGACCTGCTCTTGTAGCCAGTGTGTGTATGTGGTGAGCCCGGTTGAGTTTCTGGTCAATGGTAACACAAAGAACGTTGACAGTGGGGTTCAGTAATGGTAACACCATTGAATGCCAAGGAGCAATAGTTAGAGTGTCTCTTTATTAGTGATGGTCATTGCATAGCATTTGTGTGGTGCAAATGTTACTTGCCAGTTATCAGCCCAAGCCCCATATCGTCCCCATCTTGTTGCATTTGAAAAAACTGCTTCAATATTTGAGGAATTGCAAATAGTGCTGAATATTACGCAATTAATTTTGTGGAATAAAGACATTTGTTGCCCCAAAGGGATGTTAAAAGAAAAATTTCTGATTACAAGCAGAAAACAATAAAATTCCACTCATAATTTAAGATAGGAGAAATATTTATTACTGTCACATGTATTAGCATACAATGAAAAGTACTGTTCCTGTGCACTATACATTCAAAGCATGCCATTCATAGAAACAGGATGTAGTGTTACAGTCATAGCTAGCGTGCACAGAAAGATCAACATAATGTGAGGTAGGTCCATTCAAAAGTCTGAAGGCAGCAGGGAAAAGGCTGTTGAGTTGGGGTTGATGTGTGACTTCAGATTTTTGTATCCTTTTCTCAATGGAAGAAAGAACATCCGGGGTCCTTAATTATGCTTGCTACTTTGCCGAGGCAGTGGAAAGTGTAGACAGAGTCAATGAATGGGAGGCTGGTTTGCGTGATGAATTGGGCTACATTCACAACTCTATGTAGTTTCTTGCCGTCTTGGACAGAGCAGTAGGCATGCAAAGCTGTTGATACAACCAGAAAGAATACTTTCTGTGGTACATCTGTAGAAACTGATGAGAGACGCAGCTGACATGCCAAATTTCGTCTTCTGAGAAAGTACAGGCATTGGTGGGTTGTCTTAACTATAGTGTCAACATGGGGGCGACTAGGATACATAATTGTAGGATTGGTTGAGAAATTACCTAATAGGTAATTTTACAGGGATTCATTTTATTTTGGGGAGTGATGTGGCAGGATCACAGTTAGTGGTGACATTCACAGTGGGTGTAAATAGATGATGATATTGATGTACTTGTTTTTATCCTACAGGTGCTTTGATCCACTTTGTTGTCTAACAAGGGGCATACACGCGATGGGTCGTGAGAGGGCTGCTCTTGGATTTTTTTTCGAGAATATCATAGTGCTTCACATCGTTAGTGTACGCTTGACCTGGACCATTTGATGGGCAACACGACAGCTCAGTGACTATCGCTGTGCTGTGCAGATACATGGATTTAGGCCTGTGTCTGTGGGAGTTTGCACATTCTCCTCGTGCTTGCGTGGGTTTTCTCTGGGAGCTCCGGTTTCCTCCCACATCCCAAAGATGTGCTCTTAGGCTAATTGGCAAAACAAATTCTCCCTAAATTGTCTCAAATTTGGTTTTTAATCCATTGATCTATAAACATGGACAGGGATCATGGGTAGAGGTGGGAACATGGGGGTGGCGGCGGCGCAGACTTGTCGGGCTGAAGGGCCTGTTTCCCATGCTGTTTTGTTCTTTGTTCTAACCAAACAGCCTATACACAATCTAGCTACTAAGGTCCTTCCAAAAATAATTTCCTGGACTTCTCTCAGATTGTGTCTCATCTTCTTGCTACACAAAGTTAAAGAGAAGGAGCAAGATGAAACAAACCAGATTGCAAGAGAAAGCAAGTAAAGATAAAGAGATAGATATGTTTATTTCAAACAGATTGACTGAGTGACAGTAAAAACAATACAAATTACACCAAATTTATCAAGTAATCTATTCAATGCCAGAAGCACAGTGCATTCCTGAATATTATTTCAAAGTCTGTTATTTAAAGAACTGATGAGAAAATAAAGACCAGCACAGGTGACTGCAAATGATACCTGAGCACAAGAACATCAAATTACACTACCTCCTGAATTCAAAAAACAGATTCTAAGAATACCATTTGGAGATGAGGAAAACTGAAACCAAAGCTAGGTCACAGAGATGTGGCTATCTATGCCAAGTGGAAACAAGACGTAACTAAACCAGTGCTTTCATCCCTATTAAATTTGAAAGAAATTAAACAGCTTTTGAAGAATCTTTTTTCATGTGTTCTGGTTGGTTGTTTGGGCCTCATCAAAACAAACACATTATAAATTAATATTTGATGACTATGGTGGATATAGCAATTAGATTCCCTGAAGTTATCCCACTCAGAGGTATTTCGGCTAAGAAAGTGGGAGAAGAATTGACCAAATCTTTCACCCAATATAGCTTAACAAAAGAAATCCAATGTGACAATTTAGAGATAAAGAAATATAATTTGTCAACTCATCATCCAGAGCCACAGGGTGTATTACAGAGGTAGCATCAAACTCAGAGACAGTATTAACTGAAGCAACTGAACACATTTACATCTATCCTGGAAGAGCTATAGGCCAGAGGCATTTCATCTGTATGAAATCATAAATTACAAGTAAATGAGTCGCTGACTTCAGGCATGTCATGTTTGGATGCCAAGGCTGGAGGGATTCAAGTTGTGGAGCAATTACAGCCATAGCTTCCAAGAAGCTTCAATAAGTAATTCATTGCAAGACAGACAGCCATGGAAAGTATCCTATAATTGTACAGCTTGAACATGAAGAGATGTTGTGTTCTGATCTGCAGAGGCACTCATATCCACACAGACAGTTACATATTGCTGATTAGAATGCAAATCCTTACATCTAACCTGCTATTCAAGTGTTAAAGTGGCTAACAATGTGTGTGAAGGGAATCCTGAGCATTGGTTAGAGAATTGTGTATTTTCTCCAGACTGCACAGTAAGTGAGGTTTTTTGCTAATCCAGGCAAGTCATGGGGGTTACAGATAGTGTATCATGAAGCCAAGATCCCTGTTAAGACCGTCCTCATGTGTGCGGAACTTGGCTATCAGTCTCTGCTCAGTGACTCTGCGCTGTCATGTGTCACGAAGGCCCCCTTGAAGAACATTTACCCACAGGTCGGAGGCCGAATGCCCATGACTGCTGAAGTCTTCGCCCATAGGAAGGGAACTGTTTTGCCTGGTGATTGTTGAGCGATGCTCATTCATCCGCTGTCGTAGTGTCTGTATGGTCTCCCCAATGTACCATGCTTTACCTATACTCTACCTATACCCCTCATAATCTTGTACACCTCTATTCGATCCCCTCTAAGTCTACGTCTTTCTAAGGAAAACAGTTCCAATTTGCCTAACCTCTCCTCATAATTCAGACCTTCCATACCAGGCAGCATCCTGGTAAACCTCCTCTGCACTCTCTCCAGACTCTCCACGTCCTTCCGGTAGTAAGGCGACCAGAACTGGACGCAGTATTCCAAATGAGGCCTAACCAACATTTTATACAACTGCAACATTAAAGGCCAGCTCTTGTACTCTATACCCCTTCCTATAAAGGCTAGCATACTATATGCTTTCTTCACAACCTTCTCCACTTGCTCTGCCACCTTCAGAGACTTGTTCACCTGCACCCCCAGGTCCCTCTGTGTTTCTATACTCTTAATAGGTCTACCCTTTATCATATACCTCCCCTCTACATTCTTTCTCCCGAAATGCATCACCTCACATTTATCAGGATTGAATTCCATCTGCCATCTATCTGCCCAAGCTACCAGCCTATCTATGTCCTGCTGCATCACCTGACAATGCTCCTCACTATCCACAAGTCCAGCCATCTTTGTATCGTCTGCAAACTTGCTGATCACTCCACTTACTCCCTCTTCCAAGTCATTATATATATACAAATAGAAGAGGTCCCAGTACCGAGCCTGTGCCACACCACTAGTGACTGACCTCCAGCTAGAAAAACACCCTTCCACTATTACTCTCTGTCTCCTATTACCAAGCCAGTTACTTATCCATCTAGCTACCTGTCCTTGTATCCCATTAGCCTTGAACTTCTCCACTAAGCTCCCATGAGGGACTTTGTCAAACGCCTTACTGAAATCCATATAGACAACATCAACGGCTCGCCCTTCATCCACTATTTTTGTCACCTCCTCAAAAAATTCTTCTAGATTTGTAAGGCATGACCTTCCCTTAACAAAGCCATGCTGCGTATCCCTAATCAAATCCCAACGCTCTAAGTGCCTATACATCCTATCTCTAAGAATCCCCTCCAACAGCTTCCCTACCACTGACGTCAAACTCACCGGCCTATAATTTCCAGGGTTATCCCTACTACCCTTTTTAAACAACAGTACAACATTAGCTATTCTCCAGCCCTCTGGGACCTCACCTGTGTCCAAGGAGAGACAAAGATTTGCATAAGAGGCCCAGCAATTTCAACTCTTGCCTCCCTAAGCAGCCTGGGATAAATGCCATCAGGCCCAGGAGATTTATCAGTTTTAATACTACCCAGAAGCTCTAACACTTCCTCCCTCAGTATGGATATTCCCCTCAACTGGTCCACAGCTCCCTCAGAGACAGGAGCTGTCAACAAGCCCCTCTCCTTCGTGAATACCGACGCAAAGTATTCATTCAGGATCTCTGCCATTCCCTCGGGCTCTAAGCACAGTTCCCCTCCTCTGTCCCTAAGAGGTCTGATTTTTCCTCTAACCACCCTTTTATTCCTAACATAGGAGTAAAAAGCCTTTGGGTTTTCCTTAATCCTATCTGCCAAAATCATTTCATGCCCCCTTTTTGCCCTTCTAACTCCCCGTTTGAGCTCCCTCCTACTCTCTCTATATTCCTTCAATGCTGTCTCGGTTCCCAGCTGCTTTGACCTATCATACGCCTCTCTTTTCTTCCTAACCAAGTCCTCAATATCCCTAGTAATCCACGGCTCTCTAATCCTACCTTTCCCATTTTTCCTCTTAGCTGGCACATATTTATCTTGCAACATTTTCAGTATTCCCTTGAAAGAGTCCCACATGCCTAGCGTGGACTTACCCTCGAACAACCGTTCCCAATCAGTTTCCATAAGTTCCTGCCTAATCCGACCGTAGTTAGCCTTCCCCCAATTCAGCACCCTGCCCCTAGGGCAACAAGCATCCTTTTCCAACTGTATCCTAAAGCAGACAGAATTGTGGTCACTGTTAGCCACATGTTCCCCTACTACAACATCAACCACCTGCCCTGGCTCATTACTCAGAACTAAATCCAATATAGCCCCTTCTCTAGTCGGGCTAACCACATACTGCTCCAACGATCCTTCCAGCACACATTTTACAAATTCCTGCCCATCCAAAGTGAAGGTGAGAGGCCATGGGATCCAAGGGGCTTTGGCCTTGTGGATCCAGAACTGGCTTGCCTGCAGAAGGCAGAGGGTGGTTGTGGATGGCTCTTTTTCTGCATGGAGGTCGGTCACCAGTGGAGTGCCCCAGGGATCTGTTCTAGGACCCTTGCTGTTTGTCATTTTCATAAATGACCTGGATGAGGAAGTGGAGGGATGGGTGAGTAAGTTCGCCGATGACACGAAGGTCGGTGGTGTTGTGGATGGTCTGGAGGGATGTCAAAAGTTGCAGCAGGACATCGACAGGATGCAAGACTGGGCGGAGAAGTGGCAGATGGACTTCAACGCGGATAAATGTGTTGTGGTCCATTTTGGCAGATCCAACGGGATGAATGAGTACACTATCAAAGGTAGGAGTCTTAGCTGTGTGGAAGAGCAGAGGGATCTTGGGGTCCGGGTCCATAAGACTCTCAAATCGGCCTCCCAGGTGGAGGATGTGGTTAAGAAAGCTTACGGTGTACTGGCCTTCATTCATCGAGGGATTGAGTTCAGGAGTCAGGAGGTAATGCTGCAGCTTTATAGGACCCTTGTCAGACCACACTTGGAGTACTGTGCGCAGTTCTGGTCGCCTCACTATAGGAAGGACGTGGAAGCTATTGAAAGGATGCAGAGGAGATTTACAAGGATGTTGCTTGGATTGGGAGGCATGCCTTATGAAGACAGGTTGAGGGAGCTGGGACTGTTCTCCCTGGAGAGACGAAGGTTGAGAGGCGACCTGATAGAGGTTTACAAGATGTTGAGAGGAATAGATAGGGTGGACTCTCAGAGACTATTTCCCAGGGCTGAAATGGTCGCAACAAGAGGGCACAGATTTAAGGTGCAGGGAAGCAAGTACAGAGGGGATGCTAGGGGAAAGTTTTTCACTCAGAGGGTGGTGAGTGAATGGAATCGGCTGCCGTCGGTGGTGGTCGAGGCGAACTCGCTGGGGTCTTTTAAAAGACTTCTGGATGAGTATATGGGATCCAATGGGATTGGGGGTTATAGATAGGTCTATGGCTGGGTAGGTTTTGATGTGTTCGGCACAACTTGTGGGCCGAAGGGCCTGTTTGTGCTGTAGTGTTCTATGTTCAAACCCCCAGCTCTAAGTACTTTCCAATCCACCCTATGGAGATTAAAATCTCCCACTATAACGACTCTGTTCTTTTTGCACCTATCCAAAATGTCTTTACATATGCCTTCTTCAACTGCCCGTAGGCTGTTGGGTGGCCTATAATACACCCCTAGCATAGTAATCGCCCCCTTTCTATTCCTCAACTCCACCCACAGCGACTCCACTCATAACTCCTCTGTATTGTCCTCCCTCTGCACCGCCATGATGCTCTCCCTAACTAACAATGCCACTCCCCCACCTCTTCTGGACCCTCCTCTGTCACGCCTGAAACACTTAGACCCAGGAATATTCAGTTGCCACTGCTCCCCCTTCCTTTAACCACGTCTCCGTCACCGCAACCACATCCAAGTTCCTCGCAAACATTAAGGCCCTAAGTTCATCCGTTTTTCCCATTACGCTCCTCGCACTGAAACAGACACACTCCAGACCTCCAAGCCCATTCGGGCCCTACTTCTCCCTGGTGTATTTCTTCTCATCCAAGCTTACTCTATCTCCCATCTCGGTCTCTACCGAGCTATTGGTCTTATTCCCTCCCCCTCTCCATATTAGTTTAAATCCTGCCAAAACACTCCAGCTAACCTCCCAGCTAAGATATTCACACCCTTCCCATTTAAGTGTTCCCCATCCCTTCTATACAGGTGCCCTTCTTTCACAAAGACTTCCCAGTTATCCACAAATATGAAACCAATACAAATCTATCTCACTTCAGTATTTTGTATACTTTTATCTTTAAAACTCAGAAGCTTCATGGAGCTAATCGTTAAATAAATCATTTGAGCATAAGTCTGCAATTATCTTTGTTAACAAGGCTTCTGTTGCGTACATTTTACTGTGATATTTTGATAGTTTAAGAACTTTCTCAAGAACTGGATGATATGGTTTTGGTACCAGTATTACAGAGTCAGGCTTCAAGAGAATAATAATATAAATACCTACATTCTCTTTCTCCACACTATAGTTATGACTGTAACATGACACTCTGCACTCTATCATTTCTTTCTTTATGAACTGTATGCTTTGTCTGTATAATGAGCAAGAAACAATCATTTTCACTGTGTACTAATACCTGTGACAATAATAAATCAAATACCTTTATATATTCAATAGAACCTCAAACCTAACAACACGATCTATGCATGAAAGTAAAAAAACTTCAAATATTTCTCCCCAGGGTTGGTGAGCGAAATGAATTCACTACATTGGGTGAAAAGTGAAGAATTTAGCAACTCAAAAAAGGAAACAAAAAGTAAAAAACGAAACAAAAGAAGAAACCATGTAGAAGTGTGAAGTTTGTGATGAACTGAAGTCACCATTAACCTGTGGGCATTATGGATTTCTGAGATAGGTTAGTGGAATTGGGCAGGAGGAAGTGCTTCATTACTCTCCATGACTGTCAAGCACAATCCCGTTTGTGTGTACTTTTTAACACGCGAACATAAAACTAAACTAGGCCAAGGTGTTACTGTTTTGCATTCGTGCATACTTTGGTGCCTTTTGAGACTCAATGGGCCAAAAGGCCTCTTTCTGCATTGTACGACTTCCATGGCTCTACAAATGGGTTATATTATTGACCAATTATCATTTTGGTTCATATCATCTCTTGTTACCAAGATATGTTGAAATCATTCCCTTCTCCCAATTTACACCGCCTTTTTGTTTTGCTTCCAAACTGGATATCCTCACATTTATCCAAATTATACTGCAACTACCATTGATTTGCCGACTCACCAAACCTATCCAGATCATTTTGAAGGATCTCTGTACCGTCAGAGTTCACCCTCCCACTCAACTTGGTATCATCTGCAAATTTTGAGATGTTACATTTTGTTCCCTGATCCAAATCATTAATATAAATTGTGAATAATCTCTCCCTCAATGTCAATAAAACATTGTCGAAGGAGATTGTCATTGTCTTCAGGAAGCATAAAGAAGAACATGCCCCTGTCTACTCAATGGGGATGAAGTAGGAATGGTCAAGAGCTTCAGGTTTTTAGGTGTGCTGATTGTAAATAACCCGTCCTGGTCGCCACATGCCAACACTATAGTTAAGAAAGCTCACCAACACTTCTACTTTCACAGAAGACTAAGGAAATTATGACTCTCACCAACTTTTACAGATGCACCATAGAAAGCATTCTTTCTGGTTGTATCACAGCTTGTTATGGCTCCTGCTCTTCCCAAAACCACAAGAAAGGTTGTGAACATAGCCCAATTCATCACACACACCAATGCCCCACACATTGACTCTGTCTGCCTCGGAAAAGCAGCTACCATAATTAAGGATCCCATGCACCCTGGACATTCTCTCCAAAAGAGAAAATGTCAGAAAATCTCAGCAGGTCTGGCAGCATCTGTAAGGAGAGAAAAGAGCTGATATTTCGAGTCCAGATGATCCTTTGTCAAAGCAGACATTCTCTCTTCCACCTTTTTCCATCAGGAAAATATACAAAAGTCTGAGGTCATGTATGAACTGACTCAAGAACAGCTTCTTCCCTGCTGCCATCAGACTTTTGAATGGATTGCATTAAGTTGATCTTTCTCTACGCCCTAACGATGACTGTAACACTACATTCTGCACTCATTTCCTTCCCTATAAATGTATGCTGCCTGCATAGCGTGCAAGAAACAATTCTTTTTACTGTATGTTAATGCATATGACAATAATAAATCAAATCAAATAGCTGGGGTCCCAGCACCAATCCCTGTGGCACCCTACTAGTTACTGCCTGCCAATGTGAAAAGGATCTATTAATTACTACTCATTGTTTCCTGAGGCTTTTTATTTCTCTTCCATCTTCATACGCTTCTTTTTTGGCCAAAGGTAAATTTTTTTCCCCCAGTTTCTATCCCTCAGACTGAAACTGATGTCAAAAGTCGAGCTTAATTCACAAACCAAAATCATGTGTCCTTTTCTTGAATTCTAGCCAACTCCAATTCAGACTGTATTTCTGGTCATTTTAAATGTTGAGCTATCACTGCTCTCCTCGCCACTTCAGGTAATGACAACTGCAGCTATTTGCCAATTCCAAAAGCTTTGCTTTACCCACCTTTTGTAAACTACCCCGAGGCTCCTTCCACATCCAGGGAAACGTTAGTCACTGAAAGATCAATTTTTCCACAAAGCACTCCCTATTTACTGACTGAAATGCAACACCTGAAAAGAACAACAGTACCTCAACACCCACTGTCTTTGAGTTCAATAATCCCAAACCAAACACATTTTAATCCTGGAAGAATTCCCAATTTTGTTAGGGACCAGACCGGAAACAAGTTAGACAAGATTTTTGACTATTGGCGTTACTGTGAGGATCAAATGTTTTGCACAGACAGGCGAGGGAGAAGGGAAGCGCTCAGACTGAGGGTCTGAGGCAAAGAACAAAGAACAAAACAGCATAGGACACAGGCCCTTTGGCCCAATGAGCCCGCACCGCCACCTTGATGTTCCACTTCTACCCATGATCCCTGTCATTCCTGTCTATGTTTATAGATCTATGCATTGGAACCAATGTGTCTATTTTAACGCCAGGAGTGTAATGAATAAAGTGGATGAGCTTAGAGTGTGGATCGCTGCTTGGGAATGTGACGTGGTGGCCATTATGGAGACCTGAATGTTTCAGGGACAGGACTGGGTACTTCAGGTGCCGGGATTCAGATGTTTCATAGAACATTACAGCACAGAACAGGCCCTTCGGCCTTCGATGTTGTGCCGACCAAAATAAAAAGCAATGCCCCTCCAAACTAAACCATTCCCTTCTCTTCCATATACTTATCAATTAACCTCTTAAACGCCACCAAACTTGGCGCATCTACAACAGCTGCAGGCAGGGCATTCCACTCCCTAATCACTCTTTGAGTAAAGAACCTACCTCTGATATCCGTCCTATAACTCATACCCCTTAATTTAAAGCTGTGTCCCCTCGTGCTAGCTTTCTCCATCCTAGGAAAAAGGCTATCACCGTCCACCCTATCTAAACCTCTAATCATCTTATATGCTTCAATAAGATCCCCTCTTAGCCGCCTCCTTTCTAACGAAAACAACCTCAAATCCTTCAACCTCTCTTCATAGGACCTGCCCTCCATACCAGGCAACATCCTGGTAAACCTCCTCTGTACCCTCTCCAATGCCTCCACATCTTTCTTATAATGTGGGGACCAGAACTGCACACAATACTCCAAGTGCGGCCGCACTAGAGTTTTGTACAGTTGCAACATGATGCTGCGGCTCCTAAATTCAATCCCCCTACCAATAAAAGCTAAGACTCCATATGCCTTCTTAACAACTTTATCCACTTGACTGCCTACTTTCAGGGATCTATTGACACATACACCAAGATCCTTCTGTTCCTCAACACTATTAAGAGCCCTACCATTAGCCCTATACTCTACACATTTATTGTTCCTGCCAAAGTGCATTACCTCACACTTTTCCACATTAAACTCCATTTGCCACCTCTCGGCCCAGCTCTGCAACTTGTCCAAGTCACTCTGTAAACTATAACACCCCTCTTCACTATCTACCCCTCCACCGACTTTAGTGTCATCTGCAAATTTACTGATCCATCCCTCAATACCCTCATCCAGATCATTTATAAAAATTACAAACAGCAGGGGCCCCAAAACAGCCAGGGGGGGCAGGGCAGCAAAAGAGGGGGCAGAGTGTCACTGTTGATCAGGGACAGTGTCACAGTTGTAGAGAAGGTGGACGTCCTGGAGGGATTGTCTACGGAGTCGGGATTGTCTACAGAGTCTCTGTGAGCAGAGGTTAGGAACAGCAAGCGGTCGGTAACTTTGCTGGATGTTTTCTACAGGCCGCCCAATAGTGACAGGGATGTAGAGCTGCAAATAGGGAAACAGATCCTGGAGAGATGTAGAAATAACAGAGTTGTCGTGATGGAAGACTCTAATTTCCCAAACATCGACTGGAATATCCCTAGGGTAAGGGGTTTGGATGGGGAGGAGTTTGTTAGGTGCGTTCAGGAGGGTTTCCTGACACAGTATGTGGATAAGCATATAAGAGGAGAGGCTGTACTTGACCTGGTGCTGGCTAATGAACCAGTGTCAAATCTCTCAGTAAGAGCATCTCGGGGATAGTGATCATAATTCTACCTCCTTCACGACAGCATTGGAGAAAGATAGGGTCAGGCAAGCTAGGAAGGTGGTAAGGAGAAATATAAAGCCATCAGGCAGGAAATTAGACGAGTAATCTGGAAGGAGGTGTTCTTGGGGAAAAGTACTGAAGGAAGGTGGCAGATTTTCAAAGAACGTTTGTCTGGGGCTCTGCACGACAACGTTCCAATGAGACAAGGAGGTTTGGTAGGTCGCGGGAACCATGATGCACAAAGATTGTGATGAATCTAGGTAGAAAGAAAAGGTGTACAGAAGGTTCAGAGATCTAGGAGACGTTAAGGATCTAGAGGAGTATACAGGTTGTAGGAAGGAGCTTAAAAAGGAAATTAGGAAAGCCAGAAGGGGTCATGAGAAGGCCTTCTCAGGTAACAGTAAGGAGAATCCCAAGGCATTCTACAAATATGTGAGGAGTAAAAGGATGAGAAGAGGATTGGACCTATAAAAGGTGAAGGGGGAAAAGTCTGTGTGGAACTGGTAGAAACGGAAGAGGTCTTAATGAGTACTTTGCCTAGGTCTTCACGCTGGAAAGTGATCTGGGAAGTTGTACTGCAGGTTTGCAGTGGACTGAAAAGATTGAGTATGTGAACATTAAGAAAAAGGATGTGATGGAACTGTTAAATTCTATCAAGATAGACAAGTTGCCGGGTCCGGATGGGATGTACCCCAGGTTACTGTGGGAGGTGAGGGAAGTGATTGCAGAGCCCCTGGTGATGATCTTTGCGTCGTTGATGGAGATGGGAGAGGTTCAGGAGGATTGCGGATGTGTTCCTTTTTTCAAGAAAGGGAACAGGGATAGCCCGGGAAATTACCGACCAGTGAGTCTGACCTCAGTGGTCATTACGTTGATGGAGAGGATACTGAGGGACAGGATTTATGAACATTTAGAGGAGTTTAGTAATGATCAAAAGTAGTCAGCATGGCTTTGTCAAGGGCAGATTGTGCTTTACGAGCCTAGTTGAGTTCTTTGAAAACGTGACTAAACACATTGACGAAGGAAGAGCGGTGGATGTGGTTTAAATGGACTTCAGCAAGGCATTTGATAAGATCCCCTATTGTAAGACTTCTGGAAAAACTAAGAGGGCATGGGATACAAGGGGTTGTTGCCTTCTGGATCCAGAACGAGCTTGCCTGCAGAAGGCAGAGTGTGGTTGTGGATGGGTCTTCTTCTGCATGGAGGTTGGTCACCAGTGGAATGCCCCAGGGATCTGTTCTGAGACCCTTGCTGTTTGTCATTTTCATAAATGGGGCAGGGGGGAAGTGGTGGGGCGGGCAGGGAAGTTCACCGACAATACGAAGGTTGATGGTGTTGTGGATGGTCTGGAGGGATGTCAGAAGTTGCAGCAAGACATAGATAGGATGCAAGACTGGGCGGAGAAGTGGCAGATGGAGTTCAACATGGATAAATGGGTGGTGATCCATTTTGGCAGGACCAATGAGTATAATGTTAGGGTGGGCAGTAAGAGCCTTTTTCTTCGGATGGTGATGGCTAACACGAGGGGACGTAGCTTTAAATTGAGGGGTGATAATTATAGGATGCATGTCAGAAGGTAGTAAGTAAGAATTTAGCAGCACCAATTTTTAATCCAACCGATTTATTTGATAGTAAAATTGCGAGCTTTCAACACTCTGTGTCTTCCTCAGGCAAATGCAGTGTTCTGGTCTGCAATAGCACACATCAGCACAGACAGTCAGAGATTGCGGATTAGAATGCGAATCCTTACATCTAATCTGCTATTCAAGTGTTAAAGTGGCTAACAATGTGTGTGAAGGGAATCCTGAGCATTGGTTAGAGAATTGTGTATTTCCTCCAGCCAGCACACTTGCTAGGGGGCAAGTACAGAGGAGGTGCTGGGGGGCAAGTTTTTCACTCAGGATACTGAATGAGTGGAATCAGTTGCCATCAGCAGTGGTGGAGGCAAACTCATTGGGGTCTTTAAGAAACTTCTGGATGAGTACATGGGATTTAATGGGATTGAGGGTTACAGATAAGCCTAGTAGGTAGGGATATGATCGGTGCAACTTGAAGGGCCTGTTTGGGCTGTAGTGTTTTATGTTTTCTATGTTTTACTCTGAAGCCCCAAAGGATAACCCAAAAAAATGAACAGCTCAGCTCAGATTAAACAAACATTCCAATATCCAAGATCAAATATTATTCTACCTTCTAAGCATGTGGGCTACCTGGAGCAGATATAGATCAGCATCGATCTATGTGAGTCCTGAAACATATCCTTCATGAGACAGATGATTATAGATACATTTGTTAAAGGCACACTATTGTCACAGGTTACACTTGCTACTTTCCAGTCAGATGGAATTATAATGAATTTTGAAAAGTTAGTATCAACACATCCACTATTTCATTAGCCACCTCTTTCAAGAAGCCAGGATAAAGTTCATGAGGACCTGGAAAATTGTCAGCCCTCAGCTCCATCAGCCCTCAAATGACTTGAATCTGCCTCAGTGTTAAAGGCACTAACAACCACTGGGCAAAGGTAACACTTCAGCTGTCTACAACCTCAATATTCCAGTGTGTGACTTTCACACCTTCAGGTAGAAAAAGCTCAAAAATAAAGCGTAAATAATAGACTTACCTGATGCAAGCAGGGCCAGCTGTAGATATCCAGACGTTTTACCAAAAAGAGGAACAAAACATGGTCACAATTAACACATTCAAACTTTTGGAAACAAACTTCTATGAAATTCACTGACCACCAACTACTCTCCCAACACTATCCTCCCTGAACTCCCTCCCCCAACACCCACTATCCATCCTACCCACTCCGCCACCCTGCTTTCCCTATTCCATGTCCCACTCCCCACCAAGCCCCTCCCTTCAGCACCGATCATCCTCCCTGCACCCCCCCAATATCCCCCTCCTCACCCCATCTCCCCTCCTCCCCCCCACAATATCCCCCTCCCCAACCACCACCCCCTACCCCCTCCCCAATCACCTCCCCCCCACCCCACCCCCTCCCCACTCCCCTCTCCCTCCCACTCCCTCCCCCTCCCCCTCCCCCCCACCCCTCCCTCCCCCACCCCCCCCCCCCACTCCCCCCCTCCTCCCTCCCCCCCAACCACACCCCTCCCCACTCCCCTCCCCCTCCCACCCCCCCAACCCCCTCCCCACCCATCCCCTCCCCACCCCCCTCCCCCCTCCCCCCCACCCCCTCCCCCCCTCCCTCCCCCCCCCCACCCCCCCACCCCACCTCCCCCTCCCCTCCTCCTCCCCCTCCCCCCCCACCCCCAACCCCTCCCCTCCCCTCCCCCCCCACCCCCACCCTCCCCCTCTCCCCCCATCCCCTCCCCCTCATCCCCCCCTACCCTCCCCCTCCCCCCCCCCCCTCCCTCCCCCATCCCCCTCCCCCTACCCCCTCCCCCTCCCCCCTCACCCCCTCACCCTCACCAGAAGAGGTGTCCACACAGACTGATAACGGCGTCTTTGGCTGTGTCCAGACAGATGTTACACTCGAAGGTGCTGTCCCCGGGCCCGCGGCTCTCCCCGGGTCCGGCTCCCTGTCCCTGTCCCTGTCCCTGTCCGGGGCCCTTCTCCGGAGCCGCTGTGGGGCCCACATTCGCCATGACCCCGGAACCAACACTCTGACTTCCGCTTGCTGACCGGAAGGGACCAGGCCTAACAAACCTCCCCTCACAACGCAAGCCCGAAAAATGAGTCCCCCGGGTGCGGAGGTCGAGATTGGGGTGGGGGGAGAGGGGAGAAGGAGGGGGG